>CM040244.1:227138186-227176552 GCA_022545495.1 Chrysanthemum lavandulifolium | reverse complement strand
GGACCTATATGCTTAATGTACAATCAACAAATCTCAATATCATCTATCAAACAAAAAGGACAACATCTTGACTCAACCCAACCATGATCTCAGTCTTTAATTTTCGTATTACTCGAAGTAAGAACAAGACTCGAATGTCTTTAATTACGAAAATCATTTAACCATCATCGATCTGCTTCGGTAAATGCTTTATACCTCATGTTTTTTTATACGAATCTTAACAAGAAATGATGTGTAACATGAATGTTAAAATCATTTCCTTGGCTCGATTAAAGAAAGAAAAACATTGATCTACTGATTTTATCCGAACATAAAAGAGAAGAAATCTAACATATATGTTAGTTTCTTTCTTTAATTCGTCATTTCAATTACAATGATGGAAACAATACAACCTACCCATGGTCCATTCGTTAATGAATCCTGAAGTCGATGATAAAGCCATCCCTGTGGCGTGTATGCAAGACATCTAAGTCACAACGACTAGTGCCACCCCTGAGGCAAATCTAAGTCTTTCGACTCATTGACGTTGTCGCCATCCCTGTAGCGAGGTCAAGACCTTGTGAAATCGTCCGGTTCATGATCTTTGTTGTGTGAATGATAATTGAGTTTTTATAGGAGAAATTTGGCATGGTTGGGGCTAGTATTAGAAGTGATAAGGGTTTGAAGATGGGAGAATTTTTAGGAGGGGGCGGATGTTTTAGATGAGTTCGGGTTTGAAGAGGATTATTAGGGTTAAGTATAATTTGGTATGTGCGTTATACCCGAATTTTAGGGTTGTGGGGGATAAGTGGATCAGGTGGGATTTCTTATTGATGGGCCTTGTGCACTTGTTAGTTTGGATCGGATCTTTACACTATCAACAATGGGCTGCACTTCTTAATAAAAATCATGGGCCATATATTGCTAGTGGACTTGAATGGGCCGTATCTTGAGCGTTGATAAGGTTTTAAAATGTACCTTTTTGAGGGGTCGTTTAAGCCCTTATTTGATCACTTTTGTATCCGTTATTACTTAATATCGTTCCTTTTCACTTTTTAGGTCTCTCGAAGGCAAATTGCTGGAATGGCACTTATTTGGACGAAAAAGCGCGGATATACTAAGAAAATGGCCAAAGTCAAGAATCGAGACACTCAAGCTGCTGAAATACATGAGGACGGCGTCAGGTATTATTTGCGACGCCGTCGCATCACTTTTGTGACGGCTCAGTAGCCAAATTGATATTTTCAAGTGACGGTGTCAGGCTTTAAAAGAGTAGGTCGTCGCAATTCAGACGGCCTAGATTTGATCCAGACGGCGTCAGAGACTGAAGGGGACGGCGTCACAAGCATAAGGTGACGCCGTCGCAAGACTAACGTGGACAAGACGAAACCCTAATGACGGCGACCCGACGGCGTCACAAATCAAAGGGTGACGGTGTCGCGACTGTAATCTTATATATAGAATCCGAATTTTTCAGTTTTAGTGTGTAGTCTTTTGGAGTAAAAACCTAAACCGAACCAAGGCTGTCTTGAATAGTATTTTAGGGTTCCAAACCCTATCTTACATCAAGATAAGTGTTTTACTTCATTAATTCAATTATGTCTTCAATTACTTGTGTGTATGCTTTCATGTTCTCCATGTCCGGCTAATTTACTTGTGTGTTTGCTTAGGGAATATGAAACTTAATTATTGAATATTGATTGGTTGTCTCTTATCTTAATTGTTAATGATCTAGTAATGCGACAGGTCATTCGTTGTGTAGTTAATGCTTGATTAATCTTTGTGAACCTTTGACTATAACACCTAGAGTAGTTGTAGGCTAAACCATCCAAAGAGTACCTTAGAGTTAGAGTTTATAATTCATAGAGATTTTGTAGACGAGACCCTTTGGTAGTTTCAAAGAGTTAGGGACAAACGCATACCCTACGACTTTAGACACACAACGCGATTAAGAATAAGGACGTGACAATTCAACCATCAATAGGAGATAATTAAGGAGTAATAAAACCTAAGTAAACACATCTTTAAACCATCATACGAGCACCCAATAATTAGACATAGACTACATACACCTTAGATTAGATAATTAGATAAGTAGAGTAATCGGTAGAAATACCAACCCCAAATCCAAACCCCGAGATTCGTACCTTTCTAATTCCTAAAAAACATAAAAAGATAAAAAATAATCTTTCTCAACCCCAACCTTAGCATAGTAACTTCTCACTAGCATTCCTATTCCCCTAGAGAACGATATCAATTCCCGTGGCTTACCCTAATACTACACTACAACGATTAGGTTCACTGCCTAGGGTGTTGAAAAACTTGCTCGACGAAAAGGAAGTTCCTTTGACCCTGAACGACGCGTGTAGCGTTATCAAGTTTTTGGCGCCGCTGCCGGGGAATAGAATAGCTAGTTAGTAGTCCACCTCGTTTAGGTTTCTTTGCTTGATTCCTATCAAGTAAATTTTTTTTCTCATTTTTAGCTTTCTCATAGTCTATCCCCCTTCTTCGTGACCTTTGTTCGTAACCCATCACTTTTCATCATGGAAGGTGATAACCAACCACCATTCATCAACCTACCACCAAATGACCCGCCAAGAGCCCGTACTCTTGGTGAATACTCGAGACCAAGCCACCTAGGCTATAGGAACACCATTGAGCTTCCCAATCAAGCCCAAACTACGGCCCTGCGATCCGACACCATCCGGTTGGTGCAAAATGGATTTGCATTCCATGGACTTCTTTCCATAGATCCTAATCAGCATCTTAAGGATTTCCTTAAAATTGTCGATTCCATCGACCTTGATGCTACTACTCGGGAGACCACGCGTCTGCGTCTCTTCCAATTCTCTCTACGGGACCAAGCTAGTAATTGGCTTGAGCGACTTCCTGCCAGCTCCATCTCAAGTTGGGATGATCTCACCTCTCGCTTCCTTGCTCAATTTTTCCCACCGGGGAGAACCACTAAGCTTAGGAATGACATCTTGATGTTCCAACAACGTCAAGGTGAATCTCTCTACGAAGCATGGACTCGATTCAAGGAATTACTTCATAAAGTCCCTCATCACGGCATTGATCTTTGGCTCCAAGTCCAACTTTTCTATGATCATGTCAACTTCCCCACCAAACGATCCATTGACCAAGCGGCCGGTGGAAAACTTAGTGATCTCACCGCGGAAGAATCATGGGGTATAATAGAGGACCTTGCTCTCTATGACAACGAAAGTTGGAATGACCCCCAGCCTTCCGACCGTAGGATGCTCGAACTTGAAGATCAAGTTAAATTCCTAATGAGTTCCTACGAAAATCCTAAGTCTTCACATCAAGTGAATAAAATCACTCTTCCTTGTGAGTTATGTAGTGGTCCCCATGACACTCGTGATTGCACAAGACTCCCCGAACAAGCTTTTGCGGACTACGCCTCCATGCGTACCGACGGAGCGGGAGAGAAGTGGTACACTTTCAAGCCCGAACAAAACAACTTAGGAAACTCTTACAACCCCTCATAGAGAAATCACCCTAACCTTAAGTGGAACCAAAACTCAAGCACACCCCAAAGCTCATTTAGTCCACCTAATAGGTCCAATTCTCTAAACACCGGGAACCCCACTAATCTTGAGGCAATTGCATCTAGGTTCATGTCATCTCAAGAGACTCGATTGACTAAGCTTGAAGCTGATTTTAAGCGAAGACAAGGCGAGATGACAAACAAGCTTGATGCCCTCTTAAAAGCCTTTAATGAACGGGAAATTGGAGCACTCCCAAGTGATACTATAAAGAACCCAAAAGTGAATTCGATTTCGTCAACTTCATGTTCTTGTTCACCATGGGAGAGTGCACATCCATGTCCCTCACACCCAACGGTTCACTCGGTAAATGCTATCAACAAGGGTTCCAAGCAATCCAAAATGAGGTACCAAGGCCCTGCACCATTGGTAGAACCTACTCTTGAGAAACCCGTCAACCAAGAACCCAAACCTAATCTAGAGGAGGAGTACAAGGAACTCCATCAAGAAAAACCGGTTCTTGAAGTCTTAGCTCATGCACCTTATTATAATGCTTTAAAAGAAAAATATGAGTTAGAACTTAAACTTGGAAAACATGGGTCCGCCTTTGTGCGAAATAATCTACCTAAGAAGTTAGACGATCCCGGGCTATTTACTCTTCCGTGTAGGCTTGGAACTTCCAAACCTCTCGATGCTCTAGCCGACTTAGGATCATGCATCAATCTTGTTCCGTTGTCCCTCCATAGAAGCCTTAACTTAGGTAAGATAGAACCAACGGAAACCATCTTAGGTCTAGCGGACGGTAGTGTTGCATATCCGGTAGGGATAATAAAAGACATGGTAGTACACGTAGGAGAGTTGACTCTTTTGGCCGACTTCCATGTGCTAGACATGAATAAGGACCCGACATGCCCATTACTAGTAGGAAGAGGATTCTTAGCTACCGCTAGTGCCATCATCGATTGTAAGATGTCCAAGATAGTGGTAGGAGAGGGGAGTGCTAGGTCAATTTACGATGTCAAAAAGCATACGTACTACAAAGAAGAGGAAATCCCACATGAGATTAGGTTAGATAGAACGCCTTCTAGATATGGACCTTGGATAGATAAGAACCTCATAGGTCCCCAACGACCTTTCTACTTAGATGAAGCCTTTGCTAGTAAAGCAACTTTCCATGAAAAACAAATGGCTAGGGACATAGAAGTGAACCCGTTCGAGGACGCCTTAGTATTTAGGAAGATGACCGAGTTCCTAGGAAGTTTGCCCATCAACCTTGTCATGAATAAGTGGAAAATTGAGAAGCCTAAACATAAGTGGGATTGGGATAGACCGCCTAGTGATGGTAATGGAGAGTGGCACATTAGGATAACGATCTATGATCCCGATGGAGAGAAGTTTGAAAAGGCATATAGAACCGAACGCACCACTAGGAACTTAAATGATAAGTTTGATCCTTATGACATTGTTAAGGATAGGCTTACTTATATCGGTACATAGGGGCACGACTACGAGTCTAGCTACAAGACTCATAAATAAAGAAAAGCGCTTCGTGGGAGGCAACCCATGCTTAATTGTTTGCTTGTTAGTGTCATATATCTTTTATTGATTTCTTATTCTCATGTTTAAATTTGTAAAAATGCTTTATTTTGTTTTTAACCTCGTCTTAATTGCATATTAAGGTATTTTACATAAAGGATAAGTGTAGGGTGGATTACACACGTTTTCAAAAGAAACGTAAACATGAGAATAACAATTAATTAAAAGATATATATGTGTGTTTGTTTGAGTCAAACGCTTGTATCGAGTCATAATGGATGTTTTGCAGAAATTTTTCCAGATTCTAAAGATGTAAATTTTCCAGAATTTTTTCCAGAAAATCGCAGACCAGTTTTTGTCAGGATAATCTGACGGCGTCAGGAAGGAGTAAAAACAACAGATTATTTTTTTTTCTCGTTTTATGAGCTACTTTTAAAAATTTTGGAATTTTCCAAGTCTTAATTATCCAGAAATTCTGTAAACATCCATTCCACAAGCATTATATCCTAGTTTAATAGAGTCTTATATATATTATTACCGCCGATTTTACGCGAAGGTTTCGTTTGTTTTCTTCAAGTGTGCAGGTTTAATTTATTAATAAGAAGATACATAAGATTGGAAGGAGCTTTTCACGTATACATTCTTCTTGAAAAGGATTTAACCACCACTTTACACGGATCCTACCGAGCTAATCAGGGGAGTATTAGTTTCTTTTGTTTTTAATTACCCTCTATTATCATAACTTTGATACTTTCGGGGAACATTGGGGACAATGTTCAGTTTAAGTGTAGGGAGGGAAAATAAAATGGGAACTTTGAAACTATGCTTATCCTTGATTATTTGCTTTGTCCAATTGTATTTGTGTAGTAAACCATGAGAAAATGTCGGTTAGGGTAATTTTGGCACGAAATTTAAATTTTTTTCTGACATATAGGAGTGGGCCATTAGTCTTAACAAAAGCGTCTCACGGATAGGAAGTTATATGACTAGCACAAAAACCCTTTACCACCTAAATTCCACCCAAAATGTGAGGATCGCCCTTAGATTAGTAGGAATTAAAGCATTCACCTTTAATGCTTAGAGTGTGAACCGGTAGTATATTAGATTCTAGAACTTGTTTTGTGATGCATCCCGAGATCGCTAGTAAGACTACACTTGTGTAGTTAGGAATAACTAAATGATAAGAGGCATTATGATAACCCTTGTTTGATACCTGTAATATAATTACTTCTTCCACATCGGTTGAGTAATTCCCCCACACCTTTGCGTTGTACTCATCTTTAGTACACGATACCCCTAGTTAACCCCTCAGAGCCTATCATTTTCGCGGTTCTCGTGATGTTTCGGTTTTTCCGGAATATCAATGAAGAGCATTGTTTACACCCCACCCCCAAATGTACACCCAAATCGCCTTAGCCTACCTTGTATGCACTCACTTTTAGTGCATTATTGTTATCACCCTAAAAACCCTTAGTTCAATTATCTAGTTGCTTGCATGAGTTGCTAAGTCGAGTCATATCCTTTGTACACAGTTTTGGGACGATTGGGACTCATGGGAAAAGTTAAAGTTTATGAAATGAAAGGAAGGGAACGTTAAATTCAAATTCCCTTAATTTGCATAATAATGTACTCCAAGTGTTTTGATCTTCTCAATTCGGGTCAAATTAGTGTTAGAGTAATAAAAACTCAAGTGTAGGGATGTGCCTATAAATCCCTATCATTTTGATGTTACCGTAGAGGATGGTAGAGTAAAAGTGTATGAAAAAAAAATCAAAAAAAAAAAAAAATAGAAAAAGAGAAAAAGAAAAAAAAAATAGAGTGTAAAAAAAAAAGGGGGCTACCATCCTACATCTATCCTTTAAATTTATGTTTGTTTGTTTCAGTTACCTAGAGTTTAGAGTGTCGAGTCTTGGCTTAGCAACGCCATTCTTCGTATGCTTGTAACATACAGATTTTTGACTTGCCACCACTAAATAGCCTATCCCACCAAACCCTTTGTTTCCCTACCGTAAGCCTAACATTACAACCCTTTGAATACCTCTTTGATAGTCTTTCCTAGGTGCTTACGCCAAAGCGATGTAGGTTTGATCTATTCTCAAGCCTATGGTAATCTATGTACTAGGACCGGTTAATGAGTGTTTATCTTCCATTTCCAACTTGTTATATTTCATATACACCCGAGAGATGTGAGTATCCAAACACCCCATGTGAGGTGCTAGTATGTAATTTCCGTGCTTGTTATGACTTTTGCGGGGCTTATATGTGTGTGGATTGTTTTAAACCAATGCTTCATGACCCCTAACTTATAAATTAATTGGCTAAAAGCACATTTGCTTGGGGACAAGCAAATACCAAGTGTAGGGATATTTGATAAGGTTTTAAAATGTACCTTTTTGAGGGGTCGTTTAAGCCCTTATTTGATCATTTTTGTATCCGTTATTACTTAATATCGTTCCTTTTCACTTTTTAGGTCTCTCAAAGGCAAATTGCTGGAATGACACTTATTTGGACGAAAAGGCGCGGATATACTAATAAAATGGCCAAAGTCAAGAATCGAGACACTCAAGCTGCTGAAATACATGGGGACGGCGTCAGGTGTTATTTGCGACGCCGTCGCATCACTTTTGTGACGGCTCAGTAGCCAAATTGCTTATTTTCAAGTGACGGTGTCAGGCTTTAAAAGAGTAGGTCGTCGCAACTCAGACGGCCTAGATTTGATCCAGACGGCGTCAGAGACTGAAGGGGACGGCGTCACAAGCATAAGGTGACGCCGTCGCAAGACTAACGTGGCCAAGACGAAACCCTAATGACGGCGACCCGACGGCGTCACAAATCAAAGGGTGACGCCGTCGCGATTGTAATCTTATATATAGAATCCGAATTTTTCAGTTTTAGTGTGTAGTCTTTTGGAGTAAAAACCTAAACCGAACCAAGGCTGTCTTGTACAGTATTTTAGGGTTCCAAACCCTATCTTACATCAAGATAAGTCTAGGGTATGTTTGGTGGGGAAATGAAATGAGAGAAATGAAATCCATTTTATTTCTCTTGTTTGATAGAGAGAAATCAAAATGGCGGAGAATTCATTTCTCCGGAGAATTGGGTTGTGTTGTTTTGGGAGAAATGGATTTCTTTGGGTATTGGGGAGAAATCTTTGAGAAATGGTAAGTGTTGTGCGTTTTTTTTCTTTTAATTTTTTAATGAGTTGTTCATCTCAAATGGGTTTTACTATTAGATTATTTTTTAATTTACAAAAGATTATGTTTTTTGCATTTCTCGTGTCAATTTCTCCATCGTTACCAAATAGTATAATCTGTTAGATTTCTCCACCCATTTTATTTCCTCAATTTCATTTCTACCCATTTCATTTCCTGAATTTCTCCCCGCCAAACATACAATGTCTTTTGCGTGATGAGATATGTAAAGTTTGTATGTATTATGTATTTGTTTGTAATTATTTCTATTTCGTACTTTAGATAGTTAAGGGTAGGTTTTGTCATTAGTCTATAGTTATTCTCTATTTAAGCATCCTTTGTAACTCATTTTCAAGGTTAATGAAATAATTTCATTCCACCAATATTCTCCCTTTTCTACTTTCAATTTCATATCATTACACATTCGATTTCAACAATTATTATGGTATCAGAGCAGGATTTCTAACCTGTTTCGCGTTCGTGTGTCGATCCTTTCACGATCGATTGTTGCTTCCTAGCCATTGGCGGCTAGTTTCGATTCCTTTCTTGTTCGTGAATCTGCTCCGGTTCGATTCCAGATTGGTTTCTTTGATTCTTGTTCGTGAATCGCCCATTCCATTGTTTTTGAGTGTGAAGCTCGTAGGATCTTCGTTTCATCTTGAAGGTTGAACAAGTGCGATCCAGTGTTGGATTTGTCTTGTGCGATCCATTGTTGGCGGCTGTAAACCCTCTTGTGCGATCTGTGAACCCTAATCGTTCTGCGATCGTGAAACCCTCGATCGTGAAACCCAGTTGTGCGATCCACCGGTTGTGCGATCGTGAAACCCATTGTGCGATCGGGAAACCCACTTGCTTACAGTTCTGCGATCGGAAAGCTGTTATACGATCGTACTTCTCTTCTCCGATCACTGTGTATACTGCGATTGCATTACTCCTTGTGTTGTGTATACTGCGATTGCATTACTCCTGGTGTTCTGCGATTCAGATTGGGGCGCCTTTATTAGAAACATTTCTTTTAATTCATAGTATTGGGCTTATTAGCCGTGAGTTTCTTAGTGTTGGGCTTATTGGGCTCATCCACTTCTTTGATTTAATTCATTATTATTCTTGGGCTTGACGTTAATTCCGCTAATGACGAACTCAGATAATAACAAGGATAAGGAACAAATTTCGGTGGATAACGAACTATATGTCCATCAGAGTGATACTTCGAGCAATTTTACTCTGGCAACCCAAAAGTTGTTGGAGATAATTACAATGAATGGAAACGCTCGGCCGTAATTCTCTTAAGCGCTAAGAATAAGTTGGGCTTCGTTACTGGATCTTGTGGTCGCCCTGCGGCGTCGTCTTCTCAGCTGGGGGCATGGGATCGATGTAACAGTTTGGTGATTTCTTGGATCCTGAATTCTGTCGAGTCTGACATTCGCAGGAGCATCCTTTACTTTGACACTGCTGCTGAGATCTGGAAGGATCTGAAAGATCGTTTTGCTCAATCTAACATTCCACGAAAGTACCAGGTTCACAAACTGATCTATTCTTTGTCACAAGGAAATGGTTCTGTTGCAAATTACTACACTGAGCTGAAGAGTGCTTGGGATGAGTACATGTCTCTTCTTACCATCCCCTCCGGAAACAACAAGGCACTCTTGGACATTCTTCAGGAACAACAACTGATGCAATTTCTGATGGGACTTAATGACACCTTCGTGCACATTCGTGGAAACATTCTGATGCAGACACCATTGCCATCCCTCAGTGAGGCATACAGGCTTGTAGTACAGGAGGAGTCACAACGGGAATGCAACAACTCTGTCTCCCCCGGTGTTGATTCCACTGCATTGGCAGCAAACAGAGGGAACTATGGGAATCAGTCTTCCTCGGCACAACCTAAATGGAACAGTACTTCTTCGAATTCTCAGGGTGTGACTTTCGGCACCACACCAAATGGTAAACGTTCCAAATTCTTCTGCACAAACTGTAAAGTTTGGGGTCACAGCCTTGAGCGTTGTTACAAGGCGAACCCAGGTCTCCGTGAGAAGAAGGGTGTGAATTCACAAGTCAACGCTGCCGCAAACTCTTCTGCAGAACCGTCTACGCCGAGTTTCACCAAGGAACAACTTGCACAACTGACTGCCATGTTGACGCAACTTAATATGACGCAGTCTGGTTCCTCTGATGATGTGTCATCGGCATTCATGGCTGGTAAACGTTTTTGCTTTCTCTCTACAAGTCTAGATAATCAATGGATTGTAGACAGTGGTGCTAGTGACCACATGACCCCCACTCTGGATATGTTCCTTAGTTATAGAAAACTTGACAAGCCTTGTTTCGTTGATCTCCCAAATGGCCAAAAGGCACAAATTCACCATATAGGTTCTGTTCGATTAAAGGACAACATTGTGCTCAACAATGTTTTCCATGTGCCTGATTTTCATTTCAATCTCCTTTCTGTTCATAAGTTGTTGCTTCAGTATAATGGGTCTCTCACTTTTACCCTGACTTCTTGCGTCTTACAGGCGCCTTCTCTGGAGGAACCTCTGATCCTTGGTAATCTTCACAAGGGTCTTTATTTTGTTGATGGAGCTTCCAAACCTGTTTCGGTTCCATCATTGGCTTTGTCTGCTTCTATGAATAAGCATCCAGCGCAGCTGTGGCACTCTCGTTTAGGACACTTACCTTTTGATAGGATTAATTGTATTAGTTCTTTACAATGTAATCCTTCTATTCCTACTGACATTTGCAATACTTGTCCTAAGGCTAGGATGCATAGACTTTCTTTCCTTCCAAGACTATTAAAACTTCTTGACTTTTGAAATGTTGCATGTTGATTTGTGGGGCCTTATTCCAAGCCCACCTACAATGGTTTTCGTTATTTTTGACCATTGTTGATGATTATTCTCGTTCTACCTGGACCCATTTACTTGCTACAAAGGGTACAACTTTTCAAACACTTGTTGATTTCATTGCTTATGTTGAGAAACAATTTGATACGAATGTTAAAATTATTCGCTCGATAATGGCATTGAGTTTTCGGTAACACTGCGAAGCTTACTATGCAAAACGAGGCATCATGCATCAAACCTCGTGTAATGCTACGCCACAACAGAATGGGGTGGTTGAACGTAAGCACAAACACTTGCTTGAAACAGCACGTGCGCTCTTCTTTCATGCCAACCTACCCATTCCCTACTGGGGAGATTGTATCCTCACTGCATCACATTTAATCAACCGATTTCCTCTGGCGGTCTTAAAAAATAAGACGCCGTATGAGCTTCTTATGAATAAGGTGCCCTCTTATGAACATCTGAGAACTTTTGGTTGCCTTTGTTACGTTTCCACCTTGCAACATGCTCGGCTAAAGTTTGCTTCACGTGCTATTCCATGTGTTTTCTTGGGTTATCCGTTTGGGAAGAAAGCTTACAAATGTCTCAACCTAAAACCAAAGAAATCATTTATAGCCGAGATGTTGTCTTTCATGAACAACATTTTCCTTTCATCATTTGCCCAAATATCCGACAATATGTCATTTCCAATGCCCCTGAGGACCCTTCCACAATTTTTTGCCTACGGCCACTATTCCACCCACAAGAACCGATGCGGGATCTGCAAATGACTCACCTTACAGAGCGAGCTCGCATCCGATGTTCACACCCCGATGTCATAGGGGCCACCGAGGTGTTCTCGCAATTGTGGACCCGAGAACCCGCCGTAGTTCCTCCCACGCCTATCGACGCTCTGCGCGTGTTCCAACGCAACTGCCTCATCTCAAGGACTTCGTTGGGGATAAGGCAACTACACCACGACATTGGGCAAATTTGGTGTCCTTTTCGATCTATCTATCGCTCATCGCTTTTTCGGTTCATGCTAGTACGTTCTCGAGCCTAGATCATACAATGAGGCCTCAAGAATCCACTGGGTTGAAGCCATGAATAAAGAAATAGATGCCATGCGAGCCAATGGGACTTGGGAAGTCCGTGATCTTCCTCCGGTAAAAGGCTTTGGGAACTAGGTGGGTTTATAAAGTTAAACTCAAGTCTGACGGCAGTTTAGAACGTTTCAAAGGTAGACTGGTAGTCCAGGGGAATCATCAACGTGGAGGTGTTGATTATTTTGATACCTTTTCTCCAGTTGTCAAAATGGCCACTGTTCGCAGTATTCTGGCTCTTGCTGCTTCAAAGAAATGGCATATTCATCAACTGGATGTCAACAACGCCTTTCTCCATGGTGATCTGTCAGAAGAGGTATACATGAAAATGCCCCTTGGCATTCCTAATCCGGATAACAAAGTGTGTCGACTGCGCAAATCTCTTTATGGTCTGAAGCAGGCGAGTCGACAATGGTTTCATAAACTTTCTCAGGCTCTTCACGATCAGGGTTTTTCCCAATCCAAGAATGATTACAGTCTCTTCCTCAAGACTGTTAATGGTCAACAGACAATCGTTGCAGTTTATGTTGATGACATTCTGGTTACTGGTTCTGACCATGTCTCTATTTCCCAACTCAAGACTTTTCTACATCAAGAATTCACTATTAAAGACTTGGGATTGTTGCACTATTTCTTGGGACTGGAAGTTCACCACTCTGACTCTGGAATTATACTTACGCAGCGTAAGTTTACTCAAGAATTACTTGCTGACACGGGTTTTTTGGATGCTAAACCTGTTGTCACCCCTCTGCCTCAAAACATGAAGTTTTCTGACCCTTGCAGTCCATTTCTCAAAGATCAAACAAGTTATCGCTCGCTTATTGGTAAGCTCAACTTCTTGACTCACACACGCCCTGATTTAGCTTTTGCGGTGCAGACATTAAGTCAATTCATGCAAAACCCTCGTCAGATTCATTTGGACGGGGCACATCATTTGTTGAAGTATTTGAAAGGCACCAGTGGACAAGGTATTTTACTTCATGGTTCACCACACCTGGATCTCCATGCATACTCTGATTCTGATTGGGCTGCCTGCCCCCTTTCCCGGCGTTCTGTCACCGGATATGTCATTCTCTTTGGAGGTTCACCCGTTAGCTGGAAGTCCAAAAAGAAATCCACCATTTCCCGATCATCTTCTGAAGCGGAATATCGGGCCATGGCTAATGCTGCAGCGGAGCTCACGTGGTTACTTCGTTTGTTTGAAGAGTTAGGTGTTACGCATCTCAAACCTGTTACTCTTCATTGTGATAATCAGTCTGCCCTACATATTGCTAAAAACCCTGTCTTCCATGAACGTACAAAGCATATCGAAATTGATTGTCATTTCACACGAGAAAAAGTCATGGAAGGCCTGATTGAACTAAGCTACCTACCCACACAGAACCAGCTCGCTGACGTTCTTACCAAGATTTTACCATCTCAACAAAGACCAACTCTATCGTCCAAGTGGGATGTCTTTTCCCATCCTCCATCTTGGGGGGTGATGAGATATGTAAAGTTTGTATGTATTATGTATTTGTTTGTAATTATTTCTATTTCGTACTTTAGATAGTTAAGGGTAGGTTTTGTCATTAGTCTATAGTTATTCTCTATTTAAGCATCCTTTGTAACTCATTTTCAAGGTTAATGAAATAATTTCATTCCACCAATATTCTCCCTTTTCTACTTTCAATTTCATATCATTACACATTTGATTTCAACAATTATTATCGCAAGTATGACATATCCTCGGAGATAAAGATATCTTGAACTTGGGCCAAGACCCAAGCATAACCATAAGATTTGAATTTATTGCATGAGAAAGTAAATTAAGTAAATCATCATCTATTCACCTTCACATACGAGGAGGAATCCACATGCATTCGAGAATTTTTAGACTATAATCGAACTTTTAGATTATAATTGAAATCCACATGTCATTAATGGAAACCAACTCGAGAGGATCTCAATTCATTTAAAATACATAGACATAATAATCGGATTTTTAGATTATATTTATAAATAAAATATAATATAAACATGATCATAGATACTTAAATGTTTTGATGTTACAATATAATATTTGACTTTATATCTTGTTTACATATTTATATGATAAAACTAAATACCCTCCGCCTCAATATAATTGTCACATTTCCTTTTTGAACGCCTCAAAATTATCGCCCACTTTCCTTTTATAGTAAAGAAAAGAGAATTTAGTGGATGAATATTCCTACCCACTTTTATTAAATTTGCTGAATCTTGTGATGATAATTTTGAGACGGAAAGAATACGTAAATATGCATGCATAACCATTATATTAAATTTTCATGCATAGTTTTACTAATAATGATATACCAAATTGCTTAACAAATATTTGCATAACTCATATGCTAACTTTCATAGATATTGTCACATACCAAAATGAGATAGAACAATCATTTCAATTTTGAACTATATATAGCAAAAAATAAAAATAAAAATGAAAACAATGTAACTTTATTTAAAAAATATTCCAAAAGAAAAACTAAAAACAAAACAGAAAACGAAAAAAGAAGAAAAGTTGGCAACTACCTAAAATCAAACACCAATAGAATATATAACAATAATTTACATAATCCATGTATTATTCTACCTTATATATTGTTGTATACCAATATAAGATATAACAATTTATTTGCACATATTAATTATAGGAAGCAAAATAAATTAAATAATAATAAAAGTAATTAATCTAATTTATCTAATAAAATATAAATTCGAATACATGAATTATGTAATCGTTGAAATGTGCCGAGGCCGGAAAACAACGTGTCCCAAAATAAAGGAAAAATAATAAACGTGACTTATTTGTTAGACTTATAAATATGTCTATAAATTTGGTTCTGACATATAACATAATCAGTGGTTAAGATTTAGAGAGACAAAAACATTTACTTTATGTAATTTTTTTTATAAATCTTAGTCATTGATCATGACATTTGTTAAAATTAAATTTTTAGCCAATGAGGTTAGTGACCCATTGGTAAGGTCTTTATACTTTGAGGTTTTTCACTCAGGTTCGAGTCTCACTCCTCACATTTTCGGGGGTGGGGTGCTGGGGGGTATTTGGGATATTTTCGAAAGTCATGGGTTGCATTCTAGGCATTCGGGTAGTTTAAGAGTATGAGTATGATAGTTTTCCATTAAAAAAAAAAATTAACCATGTTTATAAGATACCAATTAATTCTATGTCTCATTACTCCAAAACAAAATGAGATAAATCAGTCACAATTTTTTTTTTTTTTTTTTTTTTCATTTATGTCACTCCCCTATCTATACTATTATATAAAGATTACACCACCCCCTGTTTTTTTTTTTAAGTTACACTTCTAGGCCTCGTTTGATTTTTTTATTATTTATCTATATGCCCCGTAGATAACCTATACGAGGCGTATAATAATGAGATTGGACACCCTTGACCTCCGTCATTTATTTCTTGGAAATTGTAAACTTATACGCCTTGTATAACCATACGAGGCGTATAGGAAGGCGTATAGGTGGTGTGCAAAAAAACAAGATTGTACTGGGCTAAAATATTAATGTGAGAAGTTTTGATGCTGACTGCCTAACTGCTTTCCAAGAAAGTCCGAAGCTACTTTTGACTTTTGATGGCATTATATTATTCTTCTCACATTTCAGTAAATTTCACAAACCACTTGTTGTCTGATTTCATTTCAATGGCTTCTACTTCATCTGCACAAACCCATTACGAGTATGATCTTTTCCTAAGCTTTAGAGGTGACACTCGTAATAATTTTACGGATTATCTTTATAAGGCGTTGACTGAAGCGGGAATTAGGACTTTCAGGGATGACGATGAAATTGGGGAAGGTCAAGAACTGAAGCCAGAGATCGATAGATCAATAACAGAATCCAGGGCTTCTCTAATCGTAATTTCAGAGAAGTTTGCAACTTCAAGATGGTGCCTTGACGAGCTTTGGTTGATCCTGGAGCAAAAGAGGAAGGCGGGTCATCTTGTTTTTCCGGTGTTTTATGGCGTTGATCCTTCAGATGTCAGGAACCAGCGGGGAAGTTTCACGATCGAAGCAAAAGAAGGTTCAAAATGGACGGAGGATAATGTGATGCGGTGGAAGGCAGCCCTAACAGAGGTGGCTGATTTGAAGGGATGGTTGTTTCAGGGTATGCTTCATAAAACTTCTTACTGCTACTTTAATTTTGACTAGCAAGTTTCTGGATATTAACTGCACGTCCAACTGAAATTGTTTTTCCTTTTTTTTTTTTTTGACTGGGATTGGTTTTGGATGTTCCAAACTTAAAAAGCATGCGTTGAGAAAGAGGCGCACAAAAAATCGGAACCAGTTCGAAACCTGAACCGGGTTGAACCCGATTTCTAGCGTATTAAAATTAGCTTTTATAACCGTTTTAGAGTTGTTTCCAACATTTAGTTTATTGGACCCGAAACCCGACCTGACTACAAAAAACGGTCCAAAATGTTGAGGTTGTATAAATTTTCGACCTGCCAACCCGTCAACCCGCCAACCTGATGGGCTCTTGTATTATTATTTTAGACACGTATAACTTATTTCTCATTTTTTGTCTTTAACATTCATGTCTATGGATTTCAAGTTCGAGACTTTCATAGTTCATTAGTTATTTGGTCTTTACATTCTTTGGCCATTCGTTTATACAAGCGCACTACTTGCGGTATCCAAGATCCTCACCTTACTTTTCAATATTTATCATGCGCATTATTTATACAATAGTATTATTGACGTCAATTCGATTCTATTCGATTCCACACTCTAGTAGACATTGGGTTAGCTTTTGGTGCAGGGGGATGGGGTCTTTATTTCGATTCAACCATCTTAATTTTCTTGAAGGTCGACCCGCCAACTATTTTCTTGGGAGGATTCCGATACGTTTCAACAAAAGCAATTCGGCGTATGAACATGGGCAACTTTTATGTTCAACACTTATTCCAATAATCACCCAATACTTAAGAGTATTCACCACTATTCTTAAACATACGATTTGGAAAACCTTGCTCACATTTTAAGGCGAGTCACTAATCACGCTAACATAAGTTGCGTTTTGGTGATCATTTTGACGATGCATCGATTTTAAAACTCAAAATGATCCACAAGGCGGATGTATAGGCCTACATACATCCCGTTATATTCTTTCCAAAACTTCATAGGACAAAGTCCTTACTTTAATTGGTGGTGATTTTTAAATTAATGGCAGAGTAGTAGACTATATACTAGCAACATATGTGACTATGTGAGTTAATACAATATATCAAACAAAACTCATAAAATAATGCCAAAATAAAGTAGATAGTAATCTAATTAACATGCTCGACAACTATATTTTTAAGCCATTCTAGATGATAATTAATGTTTGTTAACAAGTGATCATATAGTACGTGTAAATACACTGATACACATACTTATATAAAATTATAAAATATATATACATCGGTTAGTTAGAGATTTATGACCAACAATATTCTAGAAAGTAACTCTTTAATTCTTTGATCATCAATAATAATATAACTCTTCTTTCTAATATTTTACAAACATAATGATCGTTACTGTATTATTTACTGTCCTTTAATAATAATAAAAAGGAGTGGTTAGTTTACAAAATAATGTTATAAGGAATACTACGTAGGTTTATCATTAGTTACTTTGTTTAATATTATTATTAATCATGATCTAGTTTGTTACGGAGTATTTTTTTTGAACGGCAGTATATTAAATAAAAAAAAAGGCCACTAGCAAAGCGCTAGATGCCCAGAGAGTACTAGTTTGTTATTTTATAAGTAGGTTTATTATTAGTAATCTTGTTTTTAAAAGCTATAATATTAAACCCCCTTGAGCCAAAACCAACCCGTTTGACCCGCCAATCCGCCAACCTGTATATTAAACAGGTCGACTCGGGTCGACCCGGGTCGGGTCTGGGTTGAGATTTCTGACCTGAAACTTTTAGTGGGTCGGGTTAGGGTCAAAGATTTTCAACCCGCCAACCTGCCAACCCGACGCAGGTCGACCCGATTGACAGCCCTAGTCACAACCCAAACCTAACCGGTTCCTATAGGGATATGTATACATCAATCCCAACCCGACCCAAAAAACCCGGGTTTTTTGACTGTTGCTAAACCTGGGTCGGCGGTCAAAAACCCTCTTTGTTCATGGAGTGTATATGAATTTAGTAATTTGGGTTGGGTGAAAAAGGTTTTATTCCATATAAGTGGTTGTTAAGAGGTTCTAACGTCTTGCTCTGTTCCAGGTCTGAAACCGCCTTTATCGCAAATATCGCTCACAAAATTTATTGTGAACTAGATTTGAAACTCGTCAGTACTCGAGCGATCTAACTGGAATAGAGACTCGAGCCAAGGTATAAATTCCTGGTTGAAAATGAGCAGCCTGGTTCCACAGTTCTATCAATTTACGGTATGGGAGGAGGTGGCAAGACAACACTTGCCAAGTACATTTATTACTCAAACAGACAAAAGTTTGAAAAGGCCAGTTTTCTTGAAGAGATTGAGAATCAACGTAGTGTTTTGCTTGGTCTACAGAAACAACTTGTTAGAGATATTTTAGGAAAAAATATAACGATATCTAATCTTTCTGAAGGAACATTTCAGATTGAGAAGGCCATACGAAGGAAAAAGGTGCTTATTGTTGTTGATGACATTGATGATTCAGACGTACTTAATACCTTATTAGGAACAAATGTGTTCCCTACACAAAGCAAGATTATTATAACAACAAGGCTTCTGAACATAGATATCTGGTTTGGGTCCATATCTAGTGGGTGCCATGTCCACAAAGTTGAATTATTGAATAAACATGAATCTTTGGAGCTTTTAAGTTATCATGCCTTTGGATCCAAAATTCCCATGGAGGGTTTCAAGATCTTGCACTACAGTTAGCGGAATATTGTGAAGGAAACCGCTAGCTCTTAAAGTACTGGGTTCTTCTTTACCTGTTAGGGCTCAAGATCAGTGGATAAGAAATAGAATGATCGAAACATGGACAAGTAGAATGAATTCACTGAATTCCTTGAAAGGAGATGTTGATCATAAAGTCCAATGTGTACTTCATAAGAGTTTTGAATCCTTGCCATCTGAGACTCACAAAGACTTGTTTCTTCATATTGCTTCTTTGTTTCTTGGTGAATATACAAACCAAGTGGAAAAGATACTGGAGAAGGATTGGTATGCAAAATCTGGAATCGCGACCCTCGTTAACAGATGCCTTGTTACCACATCAGGAAATGGTTTCAGATTGGCAATGCATAAACTCCTTCAAGATATGGCAAGTAAGATTGTTCGCAAAGAGTCAAAAGATCCTGCAAAACGTAGTATAGTCTGGAGTTCAGATGACTCTTGTCGGTTGTTGAGGAAAGGAGACGTAAGATGCTTCTTGTTTGTATCTTTAAGCTCACGTCCCTTTTATTTCGAATAAGCATTCTCTAATTGTTTGTCTTTCTTCATTAGGGTTCAAAGACAATTGAAGGTCTATTTTTCGACATGGGAGAGGTGGAGCAATGGATGACGCCAGAGGTAAGTCAAAAGCATATTTTAGTGTTTATTATTATGTAATTACAATGATTTTCTCAATATCATAATTCTCATACATTAATAAGGGCATAATATTTTGAGTAGTTGTTTTAATTCGTTCGCTGTTCTCAGCTGTAGCTATAAAATGTGATAGTTGCTGTATATACTTGACTTTTACCACATATTAACTCTAGATATTCGGCATGCTAAATTTGCAGGCATTTAAAACAAGTTCGCTTGTAAAGATGAAAATCTAAAATTGCTCCAACTTGAATATGTGAAACTCACCGGTCCTATGAGAATTTTCCAGATTTAAGATGGCTGAGGTGGGCGGATGTAATTTGAAAACAATACCCCAGGCCTATTATCGAGCTACTTGGTGGCTTTATATATGCCGTCTGGAGATTTGGAAGTGTTTGACCCACCCACGGTATAAGGAATTCAATTTTCTATTTATCACTTTACCTTTTTAACTTCTGAGTTTCAGAAAGTCTTCATTTGTATGTACAATGATATTCAACTTGTTATTTTTGGAATAGGTTCTTCATTCACTCAAGATTCTAGATCTTCAATTCTCTCAGAAACTTGCCAGCGTCTGCAATCTCTACCGACTCCCTATACTTGAGACATTAATCCTTACGCGTTGTATTAGTTTGACTCATGTTTGCAAAACTATAGGAGACCTTGAGCATCTTTCTCACTTAAGCTTGACAGGGTGCACTAAGTGGAAGGCTTCATCGAATCAGACGCTTGTAAATCAACAACCGGAAAAGCTAAAAGCTTTATTTATTTCTCCAGAGCAGCCTTTGTTTTCCTTACCCCGGTCATTATCTTCGTTGTTTTTAAATGGTAATCCATTTGAGATCATGCCCAGTTACATTGGCCTTGAAAAGCTTCAATCCTTGAATTGACTTATTGTCCAAACCTCAAGTCTCCTATGTCTCCCAAGTACTTTAGAGAGTTTGTATGTAGATTGGTGTATATCACTAGAGATAATAACATTCCAATCAGCTCGTTTCACACTGCGGGTGTTTAATTATGAAGGTTGTTTTAAACTGTGTGAGATTCAAGGGCTTTTAAGTTGGTGCCAATAGAAAACTTGATGAAGCAGAACTGGGACATATGAAATGGATTAAAGCATATCAAAATAATAAGGTGGACCTAGTTGGTGATCTCATTACTAAAGGCAGAACTTGGAATATCCAGGTTCTCTCTCTCTCTCTCTCTCTCTCTCTCTCTCTCTCTCTCTCTCTCAAATGTATGATGATGTAACTGAATTTTGTGTTTGCAATCAATATAGATGTTGTATGAATATGGTATAAGGAGCGCTTATCTGCAAGGCATAAAGGATCAAAGCATGGCGACACATGAATTTACTTCATCAACGGGATATAGGTTATCCTTTATTGTGCCTTTGCATCCGAAGAAGCGTGGGGCCCAAGGATTAAGTCTAACGATCTTATACAGATCATTTGGCGAGGATAGAAATAAGGTGTCTCCTTTGTTCATCAAAATCAGTAACAAAACCAAGGGTGTTACTTGGGTATACAACCCTGTGGTGTATTGCAAACCCATAGTTGAAGGTGAAGATGTTGTGTGGTTAAGTTATTGGCCAATTGGCACCTCATTAGACGTTGATGATGAAATTGATGTGAATCTCTTCGGATTGAAGGAATGGTAGAAACATTTGAGTATGGTGTGAGCCTTGTGTATATGGATGCTGGTGAAGTAGAAAAAGAAGAAGAAGAAAAGTGTGAAAGAACACAAAAGGAAGAAGTGATTGGAGGAGATCTGTCTGGATTTGAGGTAACCAGAGGAGGCTACTATCTTTGCCGTCGTTATTTCATCATCCCAAATGTCCCTGAGTGCTTCTTTGGTGACAACATTCAGCTTGCTGGTAAGTTGCTAGCTATTTATTTATTTGAAGAATTAATTGTGTTGATGTTTTATATATATAGTTGATATTATTAAGATGCAAATATAATGATTAGCACGCACTCATTTAACAAATTGTCATATGTAGATCCACCAAGATGCAATACGCGTGTGGAGTCCCCGATCACTAACTATGATGAGTTAAATGATATGCGAAACCCTGATCGCAATGTATGTATACGTAATTTGTTTTTGATGGAAATAATGCTTTTAATGTAGCAAATTATTTCCATATAAAGAGTTGTTTCTTTCCGTTTCTTTTCGTTTAAGGTTCTTATCGACCTTTGTTGTCTGATCCTTTTTCTCTTCAGAATTATGAAGTTGAGATGGGAGTAAGCTTTACTAGGGAAAGTGAAACGGACAAGATCGAGAAGGCGGTGTCTGGTGTTGAGGGTGTTGAATATGTTTCCATTAACCAAGAAGCAAGAAGACTAATTGTGCGCGGACGCTTTGATTTTCAAGAAGTGGTAACGTGTGTGAGGCAATTTGAGAAGATGGTTCAGGTCTTTACCTATTACTTAGTACCGCACAAGAATCAAAGAAAGATGATGAGTCAGATGATGAATTCTTTGATTTCTCGGAACCTATGATTGACGACGGTAGATTAGATGACGAGTCAGATGATGAATTCTTTGATTTCTCACAACTTTTGTTTAATTGATGACGAATCATAAGTGTAGATAGGAGAAACCTTTTGGAAGTTGTTATAGATCAAGGGAGAACGTCCCAATCTCTGTCTTAGTGATAAAATCATGCATACATATTTATGAAACTTCAGAAATTTTTTTATATTTGGATGTCTATCAGTATTTTCGGGTCGGGTTAGATCACTGAATTTGTTTACCGGTTGAGTTGGGTTTTTGATAGATATGCAGTGGTAGAACCAAAACTTATCATAACATATATAGTTATTTTTTCAAGTTTATTATTAGTTTCACTATATTTTAAATTTTACATAATGTGTATCAGAAGAATTTATTGTCAGGTCGGGTTAGGTCACTAACCATCGTCGGTAGTCCGTTGTTGCTCAGAGAGCAGGGATAGCATGTTGCTCGGAGACTGTTTCACTCGTTCTTTAAGCAACGTTGTACAAGATGCGTTAATGGCAAACCGATAAAAGAACAACAAAAAATCAAAGAAAGTCTGAGTTATGTTAAAGCGTCTAACACGTTAGAGGAGAAATTTATGAATCTCGAGCAACTTTAGGTTATGATCCCAAATACATTAGACCATGTATTCCAGTTGGTTGGTGTCCCATCCACTCTCCATTTCTCCCAAATATGACCAGAATAGGGCCGTGACTGAGGAAGCCGCAACGGCTAGACAGGCTGGAGGAATTACCGACATGTTATGGGGCTGCAACAAATAAAAGAAGGTTTAGAGATAAAGGGCTACAAGCCCAACAGAGAACCTCCCAACATATATTAGTCCAACAAGCATGAAACCAAGAGGTGGAGGACGTCAACAGTATCACCAGAATTGGGACGGTGGTCATCCTTATTGGGCGGACATAATCCTTCCTATCCGAATTGAGCTTGGTGGAATACTCCACCTTGCCCATACCCAACACAAAATAACTGGTGACCCAATACACACGTTAATCAGCCTAATACTCATCCTTCACAGCCCAACTTCGCTCCTGATTCCACGGCACCGACTCTTTACACTACTCAGCAACAAGGGGTTTATGATGTGTTGAGTCCTTCTTATTTAAGTGCTGCCTTTGCTAATATGCAGGTCAATCAGCACAATTCTTCATGGAACCAAGACCTCATGGACACAGGAGCCGCGATACACCTCACTCGGGATCCAAGTAAAATTCTAATCCCTAATTCATATACTGTATGCAGTAACATTCTAGTTGGCAATGATAATTGTTTACCAATTCACGAATCTGGCACTGGTTTTCACTCATTAACATACCGCACATACATTTTACCAAATATCCTTTATAGCCCTCAAATCATTAAAAATCTTATCTCTGTCCGACGTTTTACCCGAGATAATAATGTATCTGTCGAATTTGACCCGTTTGGTTTTTCTTTGAAGGATCTCACCACTAAAAGGACACTTTCTCGTCATAACAGCATCGGGGATCTCTATCCGTTCACTTCCCCACAACTTCCGCCACAAGCTTGCTTTCTTGTATCTTCTTCACTTCCATGGCATGATCGTCTTGGCCATCCCGGGGCTCAAGTTTTGAATATTTTAAGTCGTAATTTTAATTTTTCATGTAACAAAGACAATTTGTCTCATGTTTGCAATTCATGTCAACTTTCAAAAAGTAAACGGTTACCTTTTATGCATCTAATTCTTTTACCTTTGCTCCGTTTGATATTCTCCATTGTGACTTATGGACCTCCCCAATCACTAGTTAAACCAGGTATAAATATTACATGGTCCTCATTGATAATTTCTCTCACTTTGTCTGGACTTACCTCTTAAGTATAAATCCGAAACTTTCTCACTTTCGTCAAGTTTCATCAATTAATATTAACACAGTTCAATCGAAAATCAAAACTTTTCAATGCGACCTAGGTGGTGAATTTGACAACCATGCCTTCAAAAGTTTTGCACACCAACATGGCCTTTTATTTCGGTTTTCATGTCCTCAAACCTCATCCCAAAATGGTAGGGCCGAGCGCATGACTCGTCGTCTCAATGACATCATTCGTGCCCTTCTCATTCATGCTAATCTTCCACCTACTTTTTGGGTCGAAGCAACAAGGGTTTAGTAAACTTTTATTAATTACTTTTTAAATTTTGCTATTGATAAAGGGTTTAGTATTGAGTTGGATGAGTTGTTGAGAGCTTCGGCTTACGTGCTGGGAAAGAGCGGGTTAGGGATTGTGTATAAAGTAGTACTCGGGAATGGGATCCCGGTGGCGGTTAGACGGTTGGGCGAGGGTGGTGAACAACGGTACAAGGAGTTCATTGCGGAGGTTCAATCGATTGGGAGGGTTAAGCATCCCAATGTGGTCAAGTTACGAGCTTATTATTGGGCTCCTGACGAAAAGCTACTAATTAGCGATTTCATTTCTAATGGCAACTTAGCGTCCGCTTTAAGAGGTTTGTTCTCTGATACCATGTGAAATTTGTGTATATATATATATATATATATATATATATATATATATATATATATATATATATATATTTACATGATGATACACCATGGTCCATATACAATATTTTAATGTTTTGATTGAAGTTTGCATTCATATTTCATAAAATCTTGATAATTTAGTTATAAGAGGTGAGTTTCAATATAAATTATTTTATAATTTACTTATAAAATAATTTTATTTTAACTTTAGTCATGTTTAATTACCTTTCAATATTAACATTTCATGGTTTCTTTTTAATATATTGTTCCTCCAATACAAAGTTAAAATTATATATTAAGAGTCTTCATTTATTTTCTATTATTTCACATATATATACTTATGTTATACAACTAACATGATCATCTAAAATTTATTAAGATTATTTTAATGCGAACAATGTTTTCAATATAATAGCAAGCATATATTCTTTTTTTTATTGAACTTATTTTAATCAAGGCATTTTTCACTTTTGTCTCTCAACATCATTGATAACTACCGGTACATCGTCTTGTTTACTTACCATTGGTTTCCGCCACATATAACTGTCATTTTTTTGTAGTGTACCGCCGTATCATGTCAGTACCCTACTGATATAGATTTTGGCCAGAGGTTCTTTTGGAAGCAGTCTCTCTACCCTCGAGGTGGAAGTAAGATTGTCTACACCTCAATTTTTCCATACCTCACTTTTGACCGGATTATATACCTCTTTGTGTCGTCTTATTAATATTGATGTAACATTTTAAATACAACGCTTTAGAAGTTTGTAAATATTTCAATGTACATTTCAAAGTATTTTCCATGGTCTTCTTTTAAAACCAACAACTCGTTTTAACCTTGAAAGTAATACCAAATAGGGTATTTATCATACCCTATGAGCAAAGAAATGCTCAAACTTATTTCATTATTTTGGATTAGTTTTACGACTTTATCATCGCTACATGATAAAAGGAATAATAAAACTACAAATGATTATTTTCAAACGAACAAAATGGGAAAAATATTATTCATATATCCGGAGGAACATGGCATGCAAATTACGCTAGGTGTTATGAACTTGCGGTAGGGTGTCTTAAATCATGATTCCCCTTTTACAATGTGAACATTCCTCAATGGTGTTAGTCATAGACTGTTTTGCTTATATCAAATCATATGTTTATTGATACATTTATGATTAAGAATTGTTACGAGACCTTCTCTATATACGTTTTCTCATTTCGTATCTTTTTCTAAAATCTTGACATACGTTTCTTTCGTTGTTAGAATAATGTAATAGGATCCATGGATAAGACTGTCTCCAGCCATCGCCGTGGCAACGGCGTTTTCGGCCCAAAACGTCGGCCTTGCCGGCTCGGTGGGTTGGATGGGCGTGGTGGTGGACAGCGGTGGTGGTGCGGCGCAAGGCACGCGTCGGAAGTGTTGGCGTTTTATTTTATTTTTTTAATAATGCACCGGTGTAGATTTGGTTTTTAAAAAGAGAAACTTTTTTTTTGAAAACTTAATTCTAACAATTTTTAAAAAAATAAAATAAAATAAAATTTCCAACCATTTCACACTTAACGGATACTTTTTTTTAAAAGAAAAAATTTTCACCCCAAAACTGTATACATTCTACCAAAATCATCACCATGAACAACTTTCCGTTCGATCCCTTTTTTTCATGCGATTCACCATCTCAATCATCCAACAACTCATCTGCAACCTCTCATCTTCTCGCATTTGGAACAACACACACCCTTCTACTCAATCTCAACAATATCCATCACAACCGAATCCATTTCCGGTTATTGTCGATCCCAACTTCTCAACCAAGACTTCCTACATTATCAATATCAGCAAAATGTATGGAACCAACCATTCCAACCATTTCTCCAACAATATCCACCACCGCAACCATTTCAACTATTTTCCCAACAATATCCATCACAACAACCATTCCAACAATTTTCACCCCAACAACAATTACCACCACAACAACCACAAGAACAAGTCGGGAAAGGCTCGTTTGACGAAAAAATGGAAGAAACCAAAGAAAACCGACAATGAAAAATCAAGCCGACAACAATGGACCGAGGAGGAATCTTGGCATTAGCCAAATGTTGGATTCACGTTTCGAAGGATTCGTATGTTTCTACGAACCAAGTCAAGAATACATTTTGGTATAAAAGTTTTGGCTATGTTCAACGAGGATCGGGCAAGAACGAATCGTATAAAAAATTAGTTAACCGTAAATGGGACCTCATCGAAAAAACAAGGTCGAAGTTCAATGGAATTTACCAACTATTGATAAATTCAAATGGTGGTCGAGCATCCGGAACTAGTGATGTCGACGTTCTCCAGGCCGCGATTAGCCAAATGTTGGATTCACGTTTCGAAGGATTCGTATGTTTCTACGAACCAAGACAAGAATACATTTTGGTATAAAAGTTTTGACTATGTTCAACGAGGATTGGGCAAGAACGAATCGTACAAAAAATTCGTTAACCGGTAAATGGGACCTCATTAGAAAAACAGTGTCGAAGTTCAATGGAATTTACCAACTATTGATAAATTCAAATGGTGGTGAGCATCCGAACTAGTGATGTCGACGTTCTCCGTGTCGCGATGACCGAATATTAAATCGCCGTTGGACAAGAGTTTCCGCATATTCGGTGTTGGGAATTTTCAAAGATAAAGCTAAATTTCGTAACCCGACCTATGTATGTTTGGAAGGCGAAACAGTAAAGAAATATCGCCTCACGAGGAAACTCCACTTAATTTGGACGAGGACGAGGAAGGCGATGATTCAAATGAGAGGTGACGCCCACCGAAAAGTCCGGAAAAAGCCAACGAACCACATCACAAATGACATCGAACGGAAAATCCATCGCCTTCCGGTTTTATGAAGGTTTCAACTCCCAAATGGCGGAGTTAAACAATAAGAAATCGTCGCTCATTGAAAAATCAAACCTTGAATTCCAACGTTCAACCGCTTGAAACAAAGAAACTTGATTACGAGATTATGCACATCGACACATCGAGTTATCCGAGGGCGCAAGATGAACACATCGAGAACCAAAAGACAAAAATCTTAGAAAACATGACGAACGGCTACTACGATATCTAGTTTTTCATTTATGTCTTTTTTAATCTATTGTGTATTTTATTTTTAAGTTGTAGGTTTAAATGTATTTGTGTTTTATTTTTAATGAAATGTGTGTTTTTATTGAATATAATGTGTTTTTAATTTAATATAGTGGGTTTTAAAAATAAGGTAAATGATGATGTGTCACCAATAAGTTGGGTTTTCAGTGTAATAGGTTGTAGGAAAAAGTGAGTTCAAAGTATTGACCAAAGTGTTGATGATGTGACACCAACAAGTTAGAAAACAATATTAGGTTGGAGATGGTCTAACTAATAAGACGTAGGTTCAAGTTCTGTTATGGACATTTTGTAAATACTGTATGTATAAAGTATGTGTGGATTTATGTTATCTTTCTAGAAAGAAAACAAAATGCAATGCACTATAATATTTAACATGTTGTCTTTTAAGCATCCATTTTAAAGATTTATTTATAAGTCATTCAATTTTGGCTTTTTTTTTTCTTTTCATTTCTATCAATTTCAACGGTGAATTATGTTAGGATTTTATGAAAAGTTTAACACATTTAAACATTTAAAAAGTTTAAAGCAACATAGCTTAAATAGCTAACACTCTTTAACAGAGGTCAAGGAGTATTAGAAAGCCACAAAGCCTACTTGAACATTTTAGATGGGCCTATATTGATAATGATCTCGGACCTAACCTATACCCAAATTAAAGCCCAATTTGGTAGTGCTGCTGCTTGATTCTGGACATTAGACCCAAGTAAAATGCATCTACAATCTGAATTCTGAATAGTGGATACTGTATAGACTAGAATCATATCATAAATCAAAAATATTACTACTAAAAAGGAAACGGATCAAATATGTTTGATCATCAAGATTTTATAAATCCTTTTATCAAAACAAATTCAGTAAGATTATTGCTGTAAGACCATAAACATATGTTTCCAATCTACTACACAAGTTACTTATTTCCATGTATTCAGAAAAAATGGACTAACATGTATCGGGTCAGTTAACCCAAAAGCTTGTGCATTCTCACTCGTAAACAAGCTTGCCTTGCCTATACTTGTGAGTTTCACTTAGAACGTGGAAAACATGTTTGGTCATTTCAACCCAACACAACACATGCCAAATTGAAGTTTATTCATCTTGGCGCGTGCCCAGCCTGTCTTACCTCTACTTTTAAGCAGAACTCCTATTGATTTATTTCCGGACTAGCAATGGAATCAAATAAATTAAAGGTAAAGAAAAGTAGCAAAGAACTTATAAAACCTTGGGATAACAACATACTGGATATGTGAATTTTCATCAACAATTATGCTTTTTAAATCTGACTATTGATCATGTTGATTAGTTCATGACAAAAACAAATCATTTGGTCATAAATAACATAATAAACCATCAGACAAAATGAATATGACATTCCCTGAAACGCTATAAATAATGTTTCATCGCCATGTAATCACATTTAATACATATAATGTAATATTTTCTAGTATTACTTTTAGTACTATCGTCGACTTGTCGCTATCTCTTATGGTTGTTGCCGTGTTTCGCTTTCTCTCGCTTATTGGTCACGCTGGATGTTGTTGTTCACTTATATATACATGTGTCCCGGCTCAATATGCTTTTACTATTTGGTCATGGCTTATTGGTCATTATCTAAAGAGTTTGCCGGGTATGACTGCTTAGGTCGCAGTCACATTTCTATCCATGGGCTCGAGGGTTTGTGTAATGCATCACAATTACCTCGATCATTGGCGATGTTTTGTATCAAAGATGGTCATTGTTTGTTTTGTTTTTTCGCCTATAGATATCATGCAAATTATGGTTATAAGGTAATTTATATATATATATATATATATATATATATATATATATATTTATTTATTTTTTAAACTAGAAATACATATTTTCTCGCATTTTCAAAAGAAAAAAGAATATGAATTTTTGTTACAAAATATATGATCCTAAATCTAATGAGTAATTATTAAAAAACATACATATATGAGATCATCCATCCAACAACCAAGCAAAGAACAAAAACAGTAATCTATAAATCGAACACACTCTTCTATCCTCCCATATAAATGTACTTTTCTTAGAAAACATAAGATTTTTTTCAACGACCAATGTATGTGTTTGTTACCAAAAATATGATTTCTTTCTTTACATTACAACAAAAATAATATGCCCAAATTAATCAGCATTTACTCATCAAAATAATATAACCAAAAGACATACGCCCAAATCTCCAATGGATCGAGTCATTATGTTCTAATCTTTTCAAGACTCTCCATCATCAAGCTTATGCCGTCGTCGATCTCGTGGTCTCGCTCAAGACATCACGAAAAAGCTAAATGAAACATCGTTAAAACCTCTTTTTTCGCATGTACTTGAAGCAACATTGATCGACCATATCGAGTAACGGGTTTCTCCTCAACCCTTTCCTTACCCACTTCACTAGATCGTGGAGCCTGCTGCTGATGTTGAGGTTGTTGGAGACTAAACTTCGTGACTTTCCGCTTAGCACTGAGCAAAACTACACCAAAAGAGTAAACATCCCATTTTTGTGTGTGCTTGTTGATGAAACCTCTGCCTCGTGCTCGATAGTTGTTGACTTTTTCAAAGTTGTATTGACTTTAAATACGGTAGAGCCCCACCCATTGTCACTCGAGGACGATGGGTTGTTTCAGCTATGGTAATAAGGCGGTTTAAACCAAAATCGATATATATGTGGTTGTTGCTCTTGGTCTAGGTAATATTGGATGGTTCGATATCTCCATGAACAAACTTTCGAGGATCGCATTCAGCAGATAAGCTAACCCTCTCATTGCTCCTTTCATGATTCTTAGCCTTGGTGACCACGAAAGGATCGCCGCCGCTTGACCTAATTTCAACCAAAATAAAATTATAAATAAACTAAAATTAATAAAAGTTTACTAAACCCTTGTTGCTTCGACCCAAAAGTAGGTGGAAGATTAGCATGAATGAGAAGGGCACGAATGATGTCATTGAGACGACGAGTCATGCGCCGGCCCTACCATTTTGGGATGAGGTTTGAGGACATGAAACCGAAATAAAAGGCCATGTTGGTGTGCAAAACTTTGAAGGCATGGTTGTCAAATTCACCACCTAGGTCGCATTGAAAAGTTTTGATTTTTCGATTGAACTGTGTTAATATTAATTGATGAAACTTGACGAAAGTGAGAAAGTTTCGGATTTATACTTAAGAGGGTAAGTCCAGACAAAGTGAGAGAAATTATCAATGAGGACCATGTAATATTTATACCTGGTTTAACTAGTGATTGGGGAGGTCCATAAGTCACAATGGAGAATATCAAACGGAGCAAAGGTAAAAGAATTAGATGCATAAAGGTAACCGTTTACTTTTGAAAGTTGACATGAATTGCAAACATGAGACAAATTGTCTTTGTTACATGAAAAATTAAAATTACGACTTAAAATATTCAAAACTTGAGCCCTGGATGGCCAAGACGATCATGCCATGGAAGTGAAGAAGATACAAGAAAGCAAGCTTGTGGCGGAAGTTGTGGGAAGTGAACGGATAGAGATCCCGATGCTGTTATGACGAGAAAGTGTCCTTTAGTGGTGAGATCCTTCAAAGAAAACCAAACGGGTCAAATTCGACAGATACATTATTATCTCGGTAAAACGTCGGACAGAGATAAGATTTTAATGATTTGAGGGCTATAAAGGATATTTGGTAAAATGTATGTGCGGTATGTTAATGAGTGAAAACCAGTGCCAGATTCGTGAATTGGTAAACAATTATCATTGCCAACTAGAATGTTACTGCATACAGTATATGAATTAGGGATTAGAATTTTACTTGGATCCCGAGTGAGGTGTATCATGCTCCTGTGTCCATGAGGTCTTGGTTCCATGAAGAATTGTGCTGATTGACCTGCATATTAGCAAAGGCAGCACTTAAATAAGAAGGACTCAACACATCATAAACCCTTGTTGCTGAGTAGTGTAAAGAGTCGGTGCCGTGGAATCAGGAGCTAAGTTGGGGCCTGGATATCCAGCAAATTGGGCCTGTGAAGGATGAGTATTAGGCTGATTAACGTGTATTGGGTCACCAGTTATTTTGTGTTGGGTATGGGCAAGGTGGAGTATTCCACCAAGCTCAATTCGGATAGGAAGGATTATGTCCGCCCAATAAGGATGACCACCGTCCCAATTCTGGTGATACTGTTGACGTCCTCCACCTCTTGGTTTCATGCTTGTTGGACTAATATATGTTGGGAGGTTCTCTGTTGGGCTTGTAGCCCTTTATCTCTAAACCTTCTTTATTTGTTGCAGCCCCCATAACATGTCGGTAATTCCTCCAGCCTGTCTAGCCGCTATGCTTCCTCAGTCACGGCCCTATTCTGGTCATATTTGGGGAGAAATGGAGAGTGGATGGGACACCAACCAACTGGAATACATGGTCTAATGTATTTGGGATCATAACCTAAAGTTGCTCGAGATTCATAAATTTCTCCTCTAACGTGTTAGACGCTTTAACATAACTCAGACTTTCTTTGATTTTTGTTGTTCTTTATCGGTTTGCCATTAACGCATCTTGTACAACGTTGCTTAAAGAACGAGTGAAACAGTCTCCGAGCAACATGCTATCCCTGCTCTCTGAGCAACAACGGATCATCGACGATGGTTAGTGACCCAACCCGACCTGACAATAAATTCTTCTGATACACATTATGTAAAATTTAAAATATAGTGAAACTAATAATAAACTTGAAAAAATAACTATATATGTTATGATAAGTTTTGGTTCTACCACTGCATATCTATCAAAACCCAACTCAACCGGTAAACAAATTCAGTGATCTAACCCGACCGAAAATACTGATAGACATCCAAATATAAAAAATTTCTGAAGTTTCATAAATATGTATGCATGATTTTATCACTTAAGACAGAGATTGGGACGTTCTCCCCTTGATCTATAACAACTTCCAAAAAGGTTTCTCCTATCTACACTTATGATTCGTCATCAATTAAACAAAAGTTGTGAGAAATCAAAGAATTCATCATCTGACTCGTCATCTAATCTACCGTCGTCAATCATAGGTTCCGAGAAATCAAAGAATTCATCATCTGACTCATCATCTTTCTTTGATTCTTGTGCCGGTACTAAGTAATAGGTAAAGACCTGAACCATCTTCTCAAATTGCCTCACACACGTTACCACTTCTTGAAAATCAAAACGTCCGCGCACAATTAGTCTTCTTGCTTCTTGGTTAATGGAAACATATTCAACACCCTCAACACCAGACACCGCCTTCTCGATCTTGTCCGTTTCACTTTCCCTAGTAAAGCTTACTCCCATCTCAACTTCATAATTCTGAAGAGAAAAAGGATCAGACAACAAAGGTCGATAAGAACCTTAAACGAAAAGAAACGGAAAGAAACAACTCTTTATATGGAAATAATTTGCTACATTAAAAGCATTATTTCCATCAAAACAAATTACGATACATACATTGCGATCAGGGTTTCGCATATCATTTAACTCATCATAGTTAGTGATCGGGACTCCACACGCGTATTGCATCTTGGTGGATCTACATATGACAATTTGTTAAATGAGTGCGTGCTAATCATTATATTTGCATCTTAATAATATCAACTATATATATAAAACATCAACACAATTAATTCTTCAAATAAATAAATAGCTAGCAACTTACCAGCAAGCTGAATGTTGTCACCAAAGAAGCACTCAGGGACATTTGGGATGATGAAATAACGACGGCAAAGATAGTAGCCTCCTCTGGTTACCTCAAATCCAGACAGATCTCCTCCAATCACTTCTTCCTTTTGTGTTCTTTCACACTTTTTTCTTCTTCTTTTCTACTTCACCAGCATCCATATACACAAGGCTCACACCATACTCAAATGTTTCTACCATTCCTTCAATCCAAAGAGATTCACATCAATTTCATCATCAACGCCTAATGAGGTGCCAATTGGCCAATAACTTAACCACACAACATCTTCACCTTCAACTATGGGTTTGCAATACACCACAGGGTTGTATACCCAAGTAACACCCTTGGTTTTGTTACTGATTTTGATGAACAAAGGAGACACCTTATTTCTATCCTCGCCAAATGATCTGTATAAGATCGTTAGACTTAATCCTTGGGCCCCACGCTTCGGATGCAAAGGCACAATAAAGGATAACCTATATCCCGTTGATGAAGTAAATTCATGTGTCGCCATGCTTTGATCCTTTATGCCTTGCAGATAAGCGCCCTTATACCATATTCATACAACATCTATATTGATTGCAAACACAAAATTCAGTTACATCATCATACATTTGAGAGAGAGAGAGAGAGAGAGAGAGAGAGAGAACCTGGATATTCCAAGTTCTGCCTTTAGTAATGAGATCACCAACTAGGTCCACCTTATTATTTTGATATGCTTTAATCCATTTCATATGTCCCAGTTCTGCTTCATCAAGTTTTTCTATTGGCACCAACTTAAAAAGCCCTTGAATCTCACACAGTTTAAAACAACCTTCATAATTAAACACCCGCAGTGTGAAACGAGCTGATTGGAATGTTATTATCTCTAGTGATATACACCAATCTACATACAAACTCTAAAGTACTTGGGAGACATAGGAGAGACTTGAGGTTTGGACAATAAGTCAATTCAAGGATTCAAGCTTTTCAAGGCCAATGTAACTGGGCATGATCTCAAATGGATTACCATTTAAAACAACGAAGATAATGACCGGGTAAGGAAAACAAAGGCTGCTCTGAGAAATAAATAAAGCTTTTAGCTTTTCCGTTGTTGATTTACAAACGCCTGATTCGATGAAGCCTTCCACTTAGTGCACCCTGTCAAGCTTAAGTGAGAAAGATGCTCAAGGTCTCCTATAGTTTTGCAAACATGAGTCAAACTAATACAACGCGTAAGGATTAATGTCTCAAGTATAGGAGTCGGTAGAGATTGCAGACGCTGGCAAGTTTCTGAGAGAATTGAAGATCTAGAATCTTGAGTGAATGAAGAACCTATTCCAAAAATAACAAGTTGAATATCATTGTACATACAAATGAAGACTTTCTGAAACTCAGAAGTTAAAAGGTAAAGTGATAAATAGAAAATTGAATTCCTTATACCGTGGGTGGGTCAAACACTTCCAAATCTCCAGACGGCATATATAAAGCCACCAAGTAGCTCGATAATAGGCCTGGGGGTATTGTTTTCAAATTACATCCGCGCCACCTCAGCCATCTTAAATCTGGAAAATTCTCATAGGACCCGGTGAGTTTCACATATTCAAGTTGGAGCAATTTTAGATTTTTCATCTTTACAAGCGAACTTGTTTTAAATGCCTGCAAATTTAGCATGCCGAATATCTAGAGTTAATATGTGGTAAAAGTCGAAGTATATACAGCAACTATCACATTTTTATAGCTACAGCTGAGAACAGCGGAACGAATTAAAACAACTACTCAAAATATTATGCCCTTATTAATGTATGAGAATTATGATATTGAGAAAATCATTGTAATTACATAATAATAAACACTAAAATATGCGTTTTTGACTTACCTCTGACGTCATCCATTGCTCCACCTCTCCCATGTCGAAAAATAGACCTTCAATTGTCTTTGAACCCTAATGAAGAAAGACAAACAATTAGAGAATGCTTATTCGAAATAAAAGGGACGTGAGCTTAAAGATACAAACAAGAAGCATCTTACGTCTCCTTTCCTCAACAACCGACAAGAGTCATCTGAACTCCAGACTATACTACGTTTTGCAGGATCTTTTGACTCTTTGCGAACAATCTTACTTGCCATATCTTGAAGGAGTTTATGCATTGCCAATCTGAAACCATTTCCTGATGTGGTAACAAGGCATCTGTTAACGAGGGTCGCGATTCCAGATTTTGCATACCAATCCTTCTCCAGTATCTTTTCCACTTGGTTTGTATATTCACCAAGAAACAAAGAAGCAATATGAAGAAACAAGTCTTTGTGAGTCTCAGATGGCAAGGATTCAAAACTCTTATGAAGTACACATTGGACTTTATGATCAACATCTCCTTTCAAGGAATTCAGTGAATTCATTCTACTTGTCCATGTTTCGATCATTCTATTTCTTATCCACTGATCTTGAGCCCTAACAGGTAAAGAAGAACCCAGTACTTTAAGAGCTAGCGGATTTCCTTCACAATATTCCGCTAACTGTAGTGCAAGATCTTCGAAACCCTCCATGGGAATTTTGGATCCAAAGGCATGATAACTTAAAAGCTCCAAAGATTCATGTTTATTCAATAATTCAACTTTGTGGACATGGCACCCACTAGATATGGACCCAAACCACATATCTATGTTCAGAAGCCTTGTTGTTATAATAATCTTGCTTTGTGTAGGGAACACATTTGTTCCTAATAAGGTATTAAGTACGTCTGAATCATCAATGTCATCAACAACAATAAGCACCTTTTTCCTTCGTATGGCCTTCTCAATCTGAAATGTTCCTTCAGAAAGATTAGATATCGTTATATTTTTTCCTAAAATATCTCTAACAAGTTGTTTCTGTAGACCAAGCAAAACACTACGTTGATTCTCAATCTCTTCAAGAAAACTGGCCTTTTCAAACTTTTGTCTGTTTGAGTAATAAATGTACTTGGCAAGTGTTGTCTTGCCACCTCCTCCCATACCGTAAATTGATAGAACTGTGGAACCAGGCTGCTCATTTTTCAACCAGGAATTTATACCTTCGGCTCGAGTCTCTATTCCAGTTAGATCGCTCGGAGTACTGACGAGTTTCAAATCTAGTTCACAATAAATTTTGTGAACGATATTTGCGATAAAGGCGGTTTCAGACCTGGAACAGAGCAAGACGTTAGAACCTCTTAACAACCACTTATATGGAATAAAACCTTTTTTCACCCAACCCAAATTACTAAATTCATATACACTCCATGAACAAAGAGGGTTTTGACCGCCCACCCAGGTTTAGCAACAGTCAAAAACCCGGTTTTTGGGTCGGGTTGGGATTGATGTATACATATCCCTATAGGAACCGGTTAGGTTTGGGTTGTGACTAGGCTGTCAATCGGGTCGACCCGGTCGACCCGGCCGGGTTGGCAGGTTGGCGGGTTGAAAATCTTTGACCCTAACCCGACCCACTAAAAGTTTCAGGTCAGAAATCTCAACCCAGACCCGACCCGGGTCGACCCGAGTCGACCTGTTTAATATACAGGTTGGCGGATTGGCGGGTCAAACGGGTTGGTTTTGGCTCAAGGGGGTTTAATATTATAGCTTTTAAAAACAAGATTACTAATAATAAACCTACTTATAAAATAACAAACTAGTACTCTCTGGGCATCTAGCGCTTTGCTAGTGGCCTTTTTTTTTATTTAATATACTGCCGCTCAAAAAATAACAAACTAGATCATGATTAATAATAATATTAAACAAAGTAACTAATGATAAACCTACGTAGTATTCCTTATAACATTATTTTGTAAACTAACCACCCTTTTTATTATTATTAAAGGACAGTAAATAATACAAAGAACGATAATTATGTTTGTAAAATATTAGAAAGAAGAGTTATATTATTATTGATGATCAAAGAATTAAAGAGTTACTTAAAGAATGTAATATAATGTATATATATTTTATAAAAAATTAATTTAAAAAATATCGGTTGGCGGGTCGACCTTCAGTCGAAAATCCCAACCCGAACCCGACCCAAAAAATCAGGTTGGCGGGTTGACGGGTTGGCAGGTCGAAAATATACAACCCTAACCCGCTTTTTTCGTGTCGGTTTGTGTCGGGTTTCGGTTGACGGTCCATTGACAGCCCTAGTTGTGACCTTCAAAACCGGTTTAATAAAAAAAAAAAAAAAAGAAAATAAAAATAAATAACATAAAATTCAACATTTATTTATCTTCAAAACTTTTGAAACAACAAAACATAAAATTCAACTAATTTTTAATTTACAACGTGAATACATTGACTTCGGGTTAGCATTTTTTTAGTGTTGTGATTAAACCAACACATTCAATACAACGGTTGGGTGGGGGGGTCCAATAAACTAAATGTTGGAAACAACTCTAAAACGGTTATAAATGCTCCAGGATCAACCAAAGCTCGTCAAGGCACCATCTTGAAGTTGCAAACTTCTCTGAAATTACCATTAGAGAAGCCCTGGATTCTGTTATTGATCTATCGATCTCTGGCTTCAGTTCTTGACCTTCCCCAATTTCATCGTCATCCCTGAAAGTCCTAATTCCCGCTTCAGTCAACGCCTTATAAAGATGATCCGTAAAATTATTACGAGTGTCACCTCTAAAGCTTAGGAAAAGATCATACTCGTAATGGGTTTGTGCAGATGAAGTAGAAGCCATTGAAATGAAATCAGACAACAAGTGGTTGTGAAATTTACTGAAATGTGACAAGAATAATATAAAACTTCTCACATTAATATTTTAGCCCAGTACAATCTTGTTTTTTTTGCACACCACCTATACGTTTTTCCTATACG
>CM040244.1:226317622-226519437 GCA_022545495.1 Chrysanthemum lavandulifolium | reverse complement strand
CTCTCAAAATTTTCATCGAAATTTGTGAAATCCAATTTCATTTTAAGATTGGTGCGTCTTTGATGGAGGAAAGAAATAGTTGACAAACTTTTGAACAAGATCCTCCCAGTTTCGATGGATCGAGGGGTTCTTTTCGACCATCCAAAGTGTCCCTCGAGAGAATGGAAAAAGCATCAACTTGATGACTTTTGAGGTACATCCTTGAAATTGATAGTTGAGGTTAACTTGTTAAACCAGCGGATGTGTCATCTGGTCTTCTCGATCGAGACCGCGGATTGATCGTGAACAAGTTGGATCAAATGTGTCTTCATTCAAAGTGATCGAGTTGATTACGGGTAAAACAATGGCATCTCCATAACCCTCGGTGGGTGCTTGGAGCATTTCGCCATAAATCGTTAAATGCGCCGTGTTGTTGGCTTGAAATGAGTACGAATCTCGGGTTCGGCTATTTGAGGCGTAGCGTCTGAAAATCTTCTTGGAATTACCTTTAGATCACGCAGGGACTCGGTGGTCTGAAAGAGCGAGTGAGCGTAGAGTTAACTGAGGGAATCTCGGGTTAACGGTCATATCAAGATGAATAGCCTTTGAAAAAGATGAGGCCAAACACATGGACCTGATGAGTTTAAATCTGGTTCGAGAACTTATTGATTTCACCAGGTTAGGTAGTGCTTTTGCCTTGGTTTTAAATGGTAATCTTTTAAGTTGTTTATTATTAAGAAAGCATGAATCTTTTTGTATTTTTATTTTTGATACATATATAGAAACAAAAGAAAAATATTTTTGTGTTTTATCGTTTTGGTTTGTTTTGGGTTTTGGATTTTTAGAAGAAAATATGGATATATATATATCTGAGAGATGGTGATATAAACAAATGAGTGAGGACTCAAACAACTAATACGCTAAGCAGACAAATATACCTGACTCCCGTGGTATAAAAATTTGATCTTGTATGGCCGTCAGTTCTCGCAATGAAAACCTAAAAAGCTTGACAAGCACGAAATCAATGAAGATACGGTATAGAGTCTCCGGGTCGTTATGTCCCAGTATCACGATGATTTATCAACGTCTGATGATCGAGGTTTGAGCGGAAAAAGTTTGGTTATGATTATAACTACGGAATAAGCCAACAAATTAAAGCGGCTTAAATGCAAATTAAAGAAAATTAAAAGATAAAATCTATTAAATAAGCGCTATCACTATTTTTACAATGATGTTTTTGTTTTTATGTTTTATAAAACTAAAATTAAAATCTGACGTCACAATTAAAAGTGAAACTAAAGCAATATTAACCCTAAAAATATGAAAATGATGTTTTACAAACCTAATGATAAAGAAAATTTTTAGAAAAGAAAACTATTTTATCACTAATTATCTAATTATTATTAATTAAAACTATTTTAACTATTTAATAATTAACTAAAATACAAGAAATGAAACAAAGCTAGAAAAATAAAATTATGAGATGAAAAAGTCTAAAATATCAAACTAGAATTTTCAAAACTATTTTTGTATTTTAGACTATTTTCTATTTTTATGAATTTTAAACTATTAAATATTAACTAAATTACTAAAAATTACCAAATAAGCTAAGAAAAATCTGAAAATTACTTTTCACTTCTTATATTTATCTAAACTTAATAAAATTGAAAATTATTTTTGGAACCTTTACGAATTTTTATATTAAAGGCTAATTAAAATTGATTAAAATCTATTTAAATTGAGAAAAATAGCTAAAGTTGACCAAAATTATGAAATCTTCAGGAAAATTCTAAAATGAGGTTATGAATCTATGAAAATTGGAAAATAAGCAGCTTATGTATGAGATTAATGAGTGTGTGTAATGATATTGAAATAATAGGAAAATAAGCAAATAAGCTACTAAGCTATCAACGATTCTGAGCTCAAGTCTTGAAATAAGCTAGTTACAATGATTATTACTACTCTAACAAACTACTTCGAACCTATGATTATGGCTAACATATATGACGAAGCAGTGGCTCGGGACCATTGTTTGAGCTTATGCTGACTTAATTAATAAGCAAATCCACAAAACCACTTATGCGGTCCTACTAAACACTGGCATTACACTTTCACCAAAAACCAGACCTTGCTAAGCTCTTGAAACCTTGTGCACTAGTGCACTATCGAGAAAGAGTCGAGTATTCAACGACTTTTGGTGCGAAGCGATTTGGCACGAAAAATGAGCTTATTTGAAGCTTAATTTGGTGAACCAGTTTAAGAAAAAGTGAATCGAGAACTAGACTAGTTGAAATTGTGAAATCAAAGTTTCAAACACTAAAACCAAGATATGACTCGAGATTTGATTCAATTTAATTTAGGCTATTGTGTGAATTTTGACTTTTGAAGAACACTAAAACTTTGATAGCGGATTTGATCAATAATAATGATGATTTTGATGTTTAAGCACTAAGTTTGATTACCAAAAGCTAGATATACAGTTTAAACCAATTTGCAAGCAATATCACCAACGGATATTGATTCAAAACTAGAAGCGATTTCAAATGATTTTGACTATATTGAGTAAGCTAAAACAAAGACCTCGATTATCTTCGATTACTTACCTAAACAAGTATCATCTACTACCTTTGATTAACTCTCTACAACACGGATAAATCATTAAGCCAACACTCACTTTTGTTCTTGAAAAGAGCTCAAGCAGTTTAAACAATGAAACAGCGATTTTATGATCAATGACTTAACAACATAATTACTTCTATTAAAGCAGTTATAATGATTTGAACCACAAATATAGATTATGCATGAAACTTAAATTTTGACTTACAAAGAGTCCAAGCATATGCTAGCAATGAGAACCAGAACCTCTAAACTATTAAACCAACCCAAATCACTCCAAAGCAACCCATTCTATTATGCAGATCAACCCATTCCTTCGCATCCATTTCCACCCATGTTGTTGTTTGTTGACCAAATTTCAAAAGTGAATGAAGCGACTAGTAAACTTATGGAAAGCTATTTTAAGCTTATATAAACTTATTTGTGATTGAAAATAAGTTGCTAAAGGTTCTAACAACTGAATTTAAAACTTAAAATTTAAGCAATGGACACATTGTATGGAGATTGAAATAGCGAAATTAAACCTTGAATCAAGTTACAAAACACGAAAAGAAGTTACTTGAGTACAACGAACTTGAAAATACAAATGTAACTCTAATTTAGACTAAGGAATTAAAATTAGGCATTCATTGCAAAAATTAAAAGCTAACTATGTCTTTGATGCTTCCTTGGCCTTTATACACAGTCTCCTTCTCTCCTTTACGAAAAGATCCCGGCAAATCGAGCCATTGGATGGCTCAATTCAATCTGCCATTTAGAGTATTTTGGCAAAACATTTTTTGCTTGTGAGGTTGGTGAGAGATTGGGGTGTATTAAATGCACCCAGCTTCTTACATTTGGAGGGTTGTAGTGATGATAGTTGAGTGTGGCGAGGAGATTGCGGGAATGGTGATGATGGTGGTGTTATCACGTGAAGAGGAAATGGATGGGTCAGCTGTTTTGACGGGTTTTAATAATAAGGGTGGGTTTGTTTTGGTTTTAAAACGGGTAATTTGTTTGGGCGAGGATTGGATTGGGCCAGTTATTTAATTAAATTAGGTTGGAAGAGTTAACAACTGAGCCATAATTGCAATTTCCTAAAACCAAAGGGCGAACACGTAATTTTGCAAAGATGTTTGGTGAAATTGACAAGTGGTGATATTACGAGGACCAAAGTTGCCTTTTCGGTTTTCGAGGGGCCATTACGCTTGATTTGCAAACTTGAAGGACCAATTTGTAATTTTCTCAAACTTTTTACATTTTCACCAAAGGACCAAATTTGACAAGTTATGATTTAAAAGGACCTTTGATGATTTTTCTTTTGAAATTTTGTGCTCGGGGTATTTTGACAATTTTAGAAACTTGGGGACTAAAGCGCAATTTTGCAAATTTGATATGTTTTCATCGATTTTGATATTTTGTATTTAAAACACATAAAACAACGATTTGTGATATTTTGATCATTTTGATGTGTTTACGAGTGTTTTGGATGAATTCAGTTTAAATGGTACAAAAATGATGAGTTTTTACACTTCGTGAGCATCTTCTTCACATGCTAGATCCTCTTCATAAGTGCAGATAAAGCGGCTTGTTGTGCAAGAAGGGCACACAACTTCATCGAGTGCAAATTAGTAGGTGGTGAGGCTGCTTGAGCATATGAAGGGGTTGTAAGCAGTGATGCTGAGAAAGCATGCTTTGAGGAAAGCGATGCTTTGCGGAAATCTGCTCTTCTTTTCGAGATAGAAAAGCTATCTTGTGAGACTTAGAATTTGTTTAACCACTCATCTCATGCTCATACACCTTGATTGATGATCTGATCATCAAAGTCCATGACATCAAACCTTGTTGTCCTCGATCATTATAGCGATCGCGTACCATGTAGATGGCAAACTCATAGAAACTTCAAATTGGCATCCTCAGTGACACTTACGCCTTGTATAACTCCAACATGTTGAGGAGATTTTGAAACCTATCATATGCGACATCAAGACTCTGCTACTTGAAAGTTTCAGTGTTGCTTGACATTTACGTGCATCTTGAGGCTTCATTCCTCAAAATCTTGTCTTGAGCGGCCAGTGTATCTTAGCATCATGAAATTTGAGAAGATGACCATCGGAATGGCGAGATAAGAGAATGTTTAGTGCCTTTTCTTGATTCCTTGGGTTGCGGTGGTAAGGCGCCTTTGGTGCAATTGGTTGTCGGGAATATTAATAGGTTGGAACTACTTCATTGCCATTAACAATTACATTCCATAGTGCATGATGCGTAATGGCAATATCTTGCCTCATCTTCATACGCAGAGATCATATTCTCCACTTCTTGATTATTGGAATTCGAGGTGAGGTGATTGAGGGTGGTGGAGCGACTTGATCGACATCTTGAATATTGTTGAAGTAGGGTTTCTTCCTGGTCGAGTTTCCACTGACTCGATACCACTTGTTGGATCGATATACTTTAATCAAACTAACCAACTAGCTTGTTAAGGTTTAACAACCTCGGATAAATCTAAGTTATTAACAAAGAAACAGGCAATCTTTATCAAGTCTGCGAATTTACTTAAGCTAAGAAGAATAACTTTTATTATAAACTCTAAATCCTTATTATAGGATACTCTAAAAACTCTAAGATTATCGAACTTCAAAACACTAAATAACTTGTGAATTGTAAACTCTAAAACTCATAGACTGTTACCTCTAATGCCAATCTAGGAGTCCTTTTATAGGCTCAAGGATATCCTAGTCGGTTTACAATTTGTATTCTTGTACGACAAGTAATCTAAACATAGAATACAATACTTTCCATAAGCGAATATAACGAGTTCTTTGTTCTTGCGTACTTTGACTTCATAGTGCGATGCTTTGACTTTGTCTTTAGCGATGCTGACTCTTTGACTCTTCGATGCTTTACAACTTCTGATTACTTTCATATCTTGATTTTCATATCTTGACTTTCATATCCCAACAAAACTTGTTTTAATCCATTTAGATCGACTTATGTCAATCTATTTGGATGTGTGTTGGATGTTGATAAACAAACATATAGAAATATAAATATGTAATGAAAAGATAAAGAAACACAAAACCACAACGCAGTATTTATAGTGGTTCGGCTACAAGGACACCTTCTTGCCTACTCCTCCCGAGTCACCTACTCGAGTTCGTAATCACTACACAACACCGACTCCTTATGGTGGAGAAACCTTCATAGCGTTGCACTCTTTTTGGGTAGTAGGCTAACCACGGTTCTTTACACCAAGGTGAACCACACCTACAACGTCGCCTACCATTTATCGGTACTAGGATAAGTATCGAGTTCCATTACAATGGAGGAACTACTACAACACTACACACACCTAATCCCGAAGGAGACCCATCCTTATTACAACACCATCGAGGATATCAATATCCGGAAACAAGCTATCACTATTTGTATAACGATGCCCCCGCGATTATCGACCTTAGCATCCTTCACTAATGCCAGATTTGACTCTAGGCATCTTTCACTAATGCCCTTGACACGAGCGCGGCACCTTTCACTAATGCATTCGTCTTGACTCCTGCATTCTTCACTAATGCTTTTGACATGGACGTTAAGCACCTTTCACTAATGCTTCGTCTTGACTCTTTTGGCATTCTTCACTAATGCCTTGACACAACACTTCTATGGAGGAAGAAGAACTATCAACAAGCTAGAACCTCGATGTCTTGATGATGATATGGCAACTCATGGACTTGAGCTTGCTCGACTTCAAAGTGGTGATCTCGCCTTTAAGAGGAACCTAGAGAATCACACAAAACAAAGACAAACTACATAAAAGATCCATTAGGATCAATGGTTGAGAAGTTACAATACTTGGGAAAGTATGTGTGAGTGGCAAACCAAAAGGAAGAAATGGCTCACTATTTATAGAGGAGAAAGCGCTTCTTGTTCCACGGATCCCTTGAGGATCCGTCTAGTGTAATCTAGGGATCCGTGGGACTCTCTTTTGCCTATGGGTATTTTGGTTGTGGGTCATGGGTCATGGGTTATGGGTTGATCCATGGGTATTTCTTTAGATACAATGTACCTAATTGGTGCAATGCATCTAGTCAAATGGGTATGGGTCGATACCATGGGTTGTAGTTTTACCCATTTATAATACATACTAGTTATGTATATATTTGCCCAATATGTAAACACTAGTTGTTGTACATATGTGTTACTAAATCATAAAATCACTTATACTTGTTTTAGTGTTTATGTGAAAGCGTAAGTGTGTTAGAAAACTATTGGCTCGAAATTTCGTATTTTATTTGTTTCGTTAAAATGATTTTACGTTTGTTATCGACAAAACATAGAAGATCGTAAAATATAAATAAGCGTTTTCTGGCTTATTTGTATTAACAATCTCCCATTTTGTTGATGACAAAACATAAAATTATTTTAAGGAAAAGCTAAAATTAAGTAAAGTTTGAATTTGTAGTTTACTTTCTTCTCCCACTTTTGTCAAAACAAAAGAGCTTGAAAAATACTAACACATTGTTTTAAGAAAAACATGAGAAAAGAAAATAAAAATAATATGAGAGCAAGTAGCAGGAAAATATCTCGTCTTAACTCCCGATGAGTCCATCCCTATGTGAGGCGTCGAGAAAAATAATACTAAGCTAGTTCATTTGCAACTAAGTTTGCAAAGATTTCATCTATGTGAATATGCTCCCCTTGATGATTGCAACTTTGCAAGGGCGTCATGAAATGTAATCCTAATATTGCAAGTGATTTTGCAATGTATTGCTTTGACACAAAGCTCCCAGCTTTAGGGTGTCAAAGTCTTTATTTGTAAATTGAATAACTACAAAACAAAGGTTAGAAAGCAAGTATAATGCATAATTTCAGCAAATATGATTCAAGTTAGTAGAAAAATAGTTTTACATTACGGATCCCGGTTCCCTCTTGGGGGATCCAGGCAAATAAATATCGAGGATCCGTCTGGTGATGACTAAATTCACAATGGTAATATAACAAATAATGTTAACATCAAAGTGAAATATGTATTATACAACATAATCATATACTAAGAAATATAGCAAGTATCATGTAATTTCATTTAATAAAACTAGAGATATGATATACATGACTCTAAAAACTAAGAAATGAGCGATACATGACTTGGAATTACTAGACTTATCTAAGTAACGATACTAGGACACCACTAAAGTCCTCTAGCTCAAGTTTGTTTAGGTTTAATCTCGTCGAAGCGTTCGAGAGGTGATAGAACATGAAACGTTGATCTTCATGTACTTCATGTATTAAACTTTCAACATGTTGACAATGATAACAATCTTTGTCATGGCTAGGTAGTGGTGGTGGAAGAAAGAAATTGCTTGATCGAAGGATCAAGTGAAGCGAACCTCAAGCGATGGAGGGATTGGTGGGCGCATTTGAAGATAGCTCGACCAAGAATGTTGGTGGTGGTAGAAGTGTCAACTTCCATATTTTCGGTGGTTGACTTTGATAATTTCTCATAATCCAAATGGGATTACTTGATGGTGACGGTGAAAAAAGGGAGCTAGTGTTGACTCAACACCTTGATTTTGTACCATTATTCCTCTTAATTAGGAAAATGTTGGGTGGAGGAGGATGAGGCGGCCTAGAGTCAAATCCTCTAGATTGTAGAGGTGTGGTGATGAGGTGGAGTCGTGAATGAGATAGCTCTAGGCACAATGGTGATGGTTTAATGGAAATGGGATTGTTTGGTTTAGGAGGTATGGTGGTGCTTGGCATAGGTAGCTGTGAGAACTATCCTTTTAGGGATTGGTTTGATTGGTGGAGGAGAAATCCTTGCATTTGTGGACTTGACGAAAATAATTCGGTTGAAGAGATTTATGTACAACACGAGCAATTTTCTTGAGTGGTCCTTTGGTGGAAGAATTACCACTTGGAGCTTTCCTCATGATGAGATGATTTCAAGAGGTTTGTAAAGATTTCTAAGTCTTTGAAAATGAGGATGAAGATGATGACTTTAGGAGTCCTAACAATGTGGTTTATAAAGCAAGAGATTTGGCAGTTCATTCAAGACTTAAGCCACTAAAATTCATTGGAATGTGATGATTAACATGCACAAGAGTCAACTTGAGTTGTCTTGAGGAACTCATTTAAGATAAGATGGAATGTTTAAGTCGACAAGATGAGCTTGAAATGATTGTTTTAGCTAGAGTTGACATGAATCGTCATACGGATCCAAGGTTCCTCCATGAGGATCCGCCTAGGCTAATCCTAGGGATCCGTCTCTCTCGTGACTAAGAGAAGATAGCAATGATGTTTGTAAGGTCTAATGCCTATTTTTCTTGAGTGTTTAAGTCCATCTAAGTATCTTAAATAAAGAGTACTTAAATACTTAAGGGTAATGAGTGATGTAGCTAATGATTGCCTTTTATGAAAGAAGTTGGAACTTTTAAGAGTACAAATGAGTGACCAAAGATGACACTAAAGATTTGAGAGTGTCAAATGGAGCTAAATGATCCTAGAGATCGAGATAGTAACTTAGGATAATGTCTTGGAGGATATCCAAAAGCTTAAGATGGAAAAACTATAATTTGATTATTTTTGACCAAATTTTGAGGTAAGAATGACTATAATCAATTTGAAAGATTTCCAAAGCTAGATGTTTTAACATGTGAGGATCATGTGTGAGTGGAGGGAAGAGTAATGAGTTTTGGTGGTGCGATAGATCTATAAGTATTTGAGTGTGATCTAAGAGATCTATCGTGAGTACAAATTTACTCGACTTTGAAAGGGACTCGATTTGCCTTAAGGCACTATGTCTAACAGTGTGAAGTGATCTAAAGACATGTTTGAAATACAATGATTGCAATTGCATTTTACATTGCGGGATCCCACGGTTCCTAAGGTAGGGTCCGTCTAGCACAAGTTCAGGATCCGTCTCTGCTAAGAAGAACACAAAGGTATGCAAGGGTTTTGACAATGCATCATATTAAGAGGTTAGTTTAAGAGGTTCTAACACTAAGATATCAAATGTAAGATGTTTTATGAAATAAATTGGATTACATTGATAAAGCATGGATAAAGGATTGACCCTATTTAGAAAGAAGGCTAAGTTCCTTGGCGTTTTTAGCTAGATGGGTCATTAAATGGTTGAGTGTTTGCGATTAGGAATGAAGAAAGTATTCATGAGAGATGCGTTTAGAGGTTCCATCATCTTTTCACAGAAATGCGTACAGCGGACTTTGAAATTGAGGATGAAGGTACATGATGTTATGATAAAGGTGCGTCAAGAACATTCCATAAGAGATGAGTTTATTCTTGGAGCCTTGAAGATTTACAATTATTGCGAAGAAGTAGGCGGATTGTGGTTGTTGTGTTAGAAACAATACATTATGTGAGCACAACAAGCGGGAAGGATTTCTCGATTTCCCTAAGGCTCAAACATTTTCGTGGGATGAGTGCGAGGCTTGTACTCTTGATGAGTGTCTAAATACTCATCATTTTGTCTATTTAAGCGCAAAACATGAAAACACTCGAAATGTATCAAAATGATAAAATATCACAAATAAGTGTTTATGTGTTTTAAATGCAAAATATCAAAATCGATGAAAAGCGTATCAAATTTGCATAATTGGTTTAGTCCCCAAGTTTCAAAAGTTGTCAAAAGCAGTCCTGGTAAATCTAAATAAAGAAATGTTATTCAAGGTCCACGAAATATTCTAATTTGTCAAAATGGTCCTTGAATAAATCTTTTGTAAAATGGCGAGAAAAGGTCCTGAACTTTCAAAATTGTCAAGTTTGGTCCACGGAAAATGTGAAAATGACTTTGATCCTTGAACTATTGATACTTGTCACTTTTAGTCCTTGTGTCAACTTTGGAAAATTGGCGGTGTGGTCCTCATGAAATGGATAATTACAAAACAAGTCCTTGTCTACTAAGCCTTGTCAAAGCAGTTGACCACGCCATTTAAACCTTTATGACCCTTGACCGCTTCTTTTTGACCCCTGGTCAACCCAAGTCAAACTCTTGCCTTTCCTCCCAGCGGTTTTCCTCCTTCACTTGACGCAAAGTGCAACACCTCACCCATCTCTTCGACACCTTATCACTTATCCTACCCGTATCCCCTTCCTATCAACCCCCCAGTTGCGATCGAGAAAGCCCATAAGTCAAATTTAACCATTTCCGCAAAACCATAAAATGGCTAGAATACTCAAAACTCTACCATTGGCTACAAAGGGTGGGATTTGATCTAATGGACACGTGGAACCTTGAACTATAAAAGGAAGAATGAAGCAATGGAAGGCGGTAGATAGTAGTTTAAAATTTCCTTAAATGTCGTTTTTTTTAATGTTTTAGTTTTAAGTAAATGATGTAATATCGGTTTCTCTGTATTGGTTTAAGCTAATTAAGAGTTTTAATCAAGTTTGAGTCTTAATTTAAAGTTTCATTTGAGTTTCATAAATTCATATCCTTGTTGAAAAATGGGTTTACCGTCGGTGATTAAAGCTTCTTATAGGCGATATTGTTCATTTAAGTTTGTTTAAGCTTGTTAAAGCTTTTCATAAGCTCTCAAATCGGTTTGAAGCAAAGTTCATGCAAGTTTGGATTTGAGTCAACAAAAGTCAACCATGAGCTCATTTGGGTTTGGCTGGATATTGGTGTTCGATGATGATAAATGGTTAAACTAGTTTAGAATAGATTAGGTTTGGGTTTGGTTTGAGCTGCATGAGTGGACGAGAGTTGAGTTCTCTTTCTCATTTCCAAGTTCAAGTCTTAGTGTAGTTTCATGCTTCTCTTGTATCTAGGATCATTTGTATTTTACTCTGTTTATATAGTTGCACTTAGGTATTATAAGCTCAGTTTGATCAATGGAATTGGTTAGCTGGTTGTTTCCTTTCCATTTCATGCGTTGAAATAAAGGGATGTTTGGATTGACGATAACTCTGTCTTAGAGACCTAAGCTTTGGTTAGAACTTTTGGTGTTATGTTTATTTAGTTAAAATGAGTTAATTTACATTTCGTCTGTCCTAAGAGCTTATAGTCAAAATTATAGGCATTACATTTTAACGATGAATCTGTGAAATTTTGTAAAATCAAAGTTTGTTTCATGCTCATAATTCATAGGAACGACCTTATGTAGCCTTACTTTAACATATTTCATCAAATTCGTTGGTAATTCTTGATCAAACTTGGTTTAGTCAACTCTCCATTTTTAATCAAAAGTCAAAGTTTGAACAACTCGGTTTTGTGGCGAGGTGATTTTCATTCACTCATCTTTAAGCCAATTTCAATGAAACTTGATGTTTTCAAATCTCATTGGTCTAGTTTCTTGTCCTCATTTTTCTTGATTTTGTGAATTTTCTACAAGCCTCGAATAAAATTTTCAAAATAGGCTTAAATGCCATGCGGACAACATTGCTGCTGCAGTTTATCTGATTTTGATGAGCTTGTGCGGAGCTTATCATAGTTCCACTTGGTGCGATTTTTGGTTTCATGCTCCCACCTAGGTCTTCTCAAGTTCCAATTCCTTTTCATGTTTCTAGCTTATTTAGGTGCTTATAATTCATTCAAAGTTGCCCCTCGATTCTTGTTTAGCTTTTAAGCTCATATATCAAATCTGTTGAGCTTGTTGTTCCAGAGGGTGTAGCTTGTTGATTCTAGTTGCTTTTAAGTTCTTTTAGCTTATTTAAGTTCTGTTTTGGTTTGGTGTTTATTGGTCTTCATTAGCTTATCTAAGTCTTATTTTTAAGCACTTTGGACATCGATTCCATAATTCTCCAAACAAGCCCCTGTTTTCTAATTTTCCTAGCTTCCTAATATCATTTTAGAGTTAAATTTTCAGATTTTCCAAGTTGTTTTGCTATTTTCTTAATTTAAATTAGTTTTTAAGCATTTTAATTAGCTTTAAATACAAATAATTAAGAAAAGTCTCAAAAATAATTTTCAATTTTCTTAAGTTAAGATAAATATAAAAAGCCAAAAAGTATTTTTTCATATTTTCTTAGTTAAATTTGTATTTTTAAATATTTTAATTAGTTTTAATAGTTTAAAAATCATAAAAATAGAAAATTAATGAAAAATACAAAATAGTTTTGAAAATTCTAGTTTGTTATTTTAGACTTTTCCATTTTATAATTTCATTTTCTAGCTTTGTTTCCTATTTTCTTGTATTTTAGGTAATTATTAAATAGTTAAAATTAGTTTTAATTAATAATAATTAGAATAATAGTCATAAAATTAATTTTCTTTTCTAATAATTTTCTTTTATCATTAGGTTTATAAAATATAATTTTCATATTTTTAGGGTTAATATCGTGTAAGTTTCACGTTTTTGTTTGTACGTCGCGTTTTTAATTAAGTTTTATTAAAACAAAAGAACAAAAATATTATTTTAATAATAGTGATAGCGTTTATTTAATAGATTTTATCTTTTTAGATTTCCTTTAATTTGCATTTAAGCCGTTGTAATTTGTTGGCTTTTCCGTAGTTATAATAAACCAAATCTCTGTCTGTTCGAATCTTCGATCACTAAGCGTCGACTATTCTCGCCTGACTCGTTGGGACTTAACGACACGAAACACTATACTCTCACGGACTTCATTGCATTTGTGCTTAGCTGTTTAAGTTTCTTCTGATTGACCATTCGCGAGTGGTGGTTTTGCGTGAGATAACTTGAGCGGTTTCGTGGATCAAATTTTAGCATTCTTGAGGCTGTGCTAATTATCCTCGTTTAGCGATTAGTGATTTGACATCACTCCTTGTTTATACCATCTATAAAATCAAAAATCCAATATTTCATTCTTTGTTTCTACAAAATGTTTTCAAAAATACCAAAATATTCCTCCTTACCTTTACCTTTTGATTCTTCATTTCTTACCTCTGTAAACCTTTGATTCTTTCTATGTCTTATCTCACCCTCTTGGATGTCAATGGTGTGGTGGTCCTTATAATGGTGGTGCCCCGGTTGTATGGTGGAATCGAAGCAGGTGCATCATAACCGGGATCCCTATTCCTACCACACATGATTCATTCCATCGGCTACCACCTTTGTGAGACTCGGCAGTTTCTTGTTGTAGTCTTGTGGTGGTTCACACTGATTCGATTGTCAATCGGGAAACACGCTTGTCTATGAGCGGGTTCACGATAACAATTAACTACAACACATATGACTATGACCATCAGTTTCTTTTGTGAGTATTATGGAGGTCCTCACTCTAGCTCGATTGTCAAACAAGGGTCCATTTCCTTGTAACAATTCGACTCTTCATATCATGACCAACCTCCACGGTACCAAGTGAATCAGGCACCACCTCACTGAGCCACTTCTCAAAATCTTCTTGATCTTTTGGATTTAGTGAAAGATTTGAAGGAATGTAAACATCCCAAAATAATCCAAATGAAAAATCCATGGAAGTTTTGTTGGTGACGGTTGCTAAATTAGATTCCCAGTTGCCTTTGAAAAATGCATTGGGGAATCAATTGCAAAAGCGACGAATCTAGCTCTCGATTCCGTTTCATTCACGATGGCGATGATGATGAAGTTACCGCTTGATATTAGTCAACTTTATGCAGTTCATCAAGTTCATCGGTTGAAATTCCTTCCATGAAAAGTCGGGGAAAAGACTATGATGGAACTACTAGCGGAAGAACAAATGGAAAGTATAAAACGTTTTGGTGAACACTCTTAACCGTGAAATTTGAGAGTGTTGCATTGATTCTTCGTATTTTGATCAATTGTGGCAACACTGTTTGTATAGAGGTTTGGAGTTCTGGTTGATATTTAACGTGAGCTCTTCGTTGTCGACCCGTATGGTCAACTCTTCCGCAAACACATCAATCGAGCACGACTGCTCTTAAGAAAGCTCTTCCTAAGATAAGGGGAACTCTAGGATGCGCATCAAGTCTACTACAACAAAGTCGGCATGAAAGTGAAATTTTCCCACTTTCATCACGACATCCTCGGCTATCCCAGTGGACGAGTTACACGTGCGATCCGCTAGCTCGAGTGTCATACGAGTGGATGAAAGTTCGGAAGAGACGTTTCTTCCATACCGAGAGTGGCATGAGGTTAATGCTAGCGCCAAGATCGGCAAGGCGGAGCATTGAAACATCCCAAGAAATCACACGGATTAAGAACCGGCCGGGGTCTTCAAGCTTTTCGAAGCTTATTAAGAATGGTCACGAGCATTGCTCATTGAGAGGAGTTTTAGCCATCTCGATAGCTTATCTTTGTTGGTGAGTAAGCCTTTAGCGTGGATGCAAATTTAGGCATTAGAACGAGAGCATCAACGAAGCTTATATCAAAGTGAAGCTCATTGAAGATTTGGAAAAATTTTTCCATTTGCTCTTTGTTTTTGTCTTTGAGCTTCTCATCATTCATTCTTGATGGGTAAGGAAGTCGACTAGACTTTTGAGCCGGATGGAAGTGATTTCGGCTCAAGATTTTCTTTGGAACATCGGGTTCGGACTTAAAACTTGGACTACACCGGGTGGGACGTGTCGATACCGTGGGCTTGAATAATGCACCTTGTCCGTTGTCTCCTTGGTAACTTGACTAAATGCCACGGAGGAGGGGCATTGGGTCGTGGGTCCATTGTGCGTCTTACCACTACGAGTGGTGACGGCTTTCAACTCGGCATTGGGATTGGTAATCAGATTGCACAGGGAGTCCTCCGGAAGATGGCGAAGCTTTGTTCATATTCATGTTCATGAAACCGCTCATCATATTCTTTAACTCATTTGTCTGCCGAGATAATGTGGTATCAATTTCCTTTTAGCTCACCTCTCATGTTATTGATCCGAGTTTGCATTGATCGCATGTTTGCCTCGGTCATTTTCATGAAGTCATTTGGCATGGGAGCTTGAGGAGGTGGTTGATAACTTTGATGATTAGGAGCTTGATATGGTTGAGGTTGGTTGAAATTGTTCGGTTTTGATTGAAATTTTGAGAGTTATTGAAATTTTGTCCTTGATTCGAACAAAGCGATTTTGATTTCCATGGTTTTGATTGCCATGGTTTTGCACAGAGGAAAACCGGTGGTGTCATACCGCTAGGTGCAGTAATGAGGATCACTGTGGTCGGTATTGATTGTGGTTTACCAAGCTACGGAGCTTGGTAAAGGAAGCATCGGTTGCTTGACAATCATAATGGCGTGTGGACCACTACAAGTTTCACACACCTTGTTTACGGCTTTGATTGGTTCCGGCTTATGAATTTCGCTTTTGATTTCCTTTACCTCTTTTATCATACAATGGATGATGTCCGTTAGAGCTGCTGACTAACAGCGGCTAACTTCGGAAGAGTTACCGGATGAAGAAGCGAGTGTTCGAACATTGACTTTGTTGCGAGAAATAGGAACTTTTGATTTTTGCTCGCAAATCTCAATCACATCTTTAGGTTTACGATTCAAGATATTGCTACTGCTGCTGCATTCAAGGAATCTTGATCGTTTCCGTTCAACCCATTGTAAAAGATATTGACTTGTTGAAGTCGGTGAATTCATGATGGGGCATTTCTGAGGAGATCTTTGAATCTCTCCCATGCCTCTCAAAATTTTCATCGAAATTTTGACGAAATCCGAAAATTTCATTTTAAGATTGGTCGTCTTTGATGGAGGAAAGAAATAGTTGACAAACTTTTGAACAAGATCCTCCCAAGTTTCGATGGATCGAGGGGTTCTTTTTCCACCAAATCCGGCCGTCCCTCAAGAGAGAATGGAAAAAGCATCAACTTGATGACTTTTGAGGTACATCCTTGAAATTGATAGTTGAGGTTAACTTGTTAAACCAACGGATGTGTCATCTGGTCTTCTCGATCGCACCGCGGAATTGATTCGTGAACACAAGTTGGATCAAATGTGTCTTCAATTCAAAGTGATCGAGTTGATTACGGGTAAAACAATGGCATCTCCATAACCCTCGGTGGGTGCTTGGAGCATTTCGCCATAATCGTTAAATGCGCCATGTTGTTGCTTGAAATAGTACGAATCTCGGGTTCGACTATTTGGGCGACACGCCCACGAGAACGTCTTCTTGAAATTCTGCTAGATCACGCAAAGGACTCAATGATCTAGAAGAACGAAAAGATGCACTAGAGTTAACTCTAAGGAATCTCGAGTTAAGGAGAGAAATGGAATTATGAAAATCTTTCGGATGAGAATGAGAATTATGAAGACGTTTTATAAAAATCGGGGTGAGGAGAATCTTTTGGGTTTTACGGTTCGAACGTCGATATAACAACAAAATCAATTAACACAAGATCGAGGCAAAACAATGATGAACTTAACCAATAATCCAAGATGAATGGCTTCTTTGAAAAAGGTACACCAAGCACAATGGACACAAAGGCAAGTTTTAAATCTTTAGTTCGAACTTATTATGGTCGCACCCCAGCTAGGTAGTGCCTTTGCCTTGGTTTTCGGTGGTAATCTTTTAAGTTGTTTATTATTAAGAAAACGCACGAATCTTTTGTATTTTTATTTTGATACATATATAGAAACAAAAGAAAATATTTTTGTGTTTTATACGTTTTTGGTCAAGTTTGGGTTTTGGATTTTTAGAAGAAAATATGGATATATATATATCAGAGATGGTGATATAAACAAATGAGTGAGGACTCAAACAACTAATCGCTAAACGGAAGACAAATAGCCTGACTCCCGTGGCGCCAAAATTTGATCTTGGCAAGAAATCAAAGTTCTCTCACGCAAGCGTAAGAAAACCTAAAACAATTTAAGCACGAAATCAATGAAGATCCGAGGAGTATAGAGTCTCCCGGTCGTTATGTCCCAAATGAGCTATGCGATGATTTATCAAACGTCAATGATCGAGGAGTTTGAGCGGAAAAAGGATTTGGTTATGATTATAACTACGGAATAAGCCAACAAATTAAAACGGCTTAAATGCAAATTAAAGAAAATTAAAAGATAAAATCTATTAAATAAACGCTATCACTATTTTTACAATGATGTTTTTGTTTTTATGTTTTATAAAACTAAAATTAAAATCTACGACGACAAATTAAAAAGTGAAACTAAAGCAATATTAACCCTAAAAATATGAAAATGATGTTTTACAAACCTAATGATAAAAGAAAATTTTTAGAAAAAGAAAACTATTTTTATCACTAATTATCTAATTATTATTAATTAAAACTATTTTAACTATTTAATAATTAACTAAAATACAAGAAATGAGGAAACAAAGCTAGAAAAATAAAATTATGAGATGAAAAAGTCTAAAATATCAAACTAGAATTTTCAAAACTATTTTTGTATTTTTCTGACTATTTTCTATTTTTTATGAATTTTAAACTATTAAATATTAACTAAATTACTAAAAATTACCAAATAAGCTAAGAAAAATCTGGAAAATTACTTTTTTCACTTCTTATATTTATCTAAACTTAATAAAATTGAAAAATTATTTTTTGGAACCTTTTCTGAATTTTTTATATTAAAGGCTAATTAAAAATTGATTAAAATCTATTTAAATTGAGAAAAATAGCTAAAGTTGACCAAAAATTATGAAATCTTCAGGAAAATTCTAAAATGAGGTTATGAATCTATGAAAATTGGAAAATAAGCAGCTTATGTATGAGATTAATGAGTCACGTGTAATCGATATTGAAATAAGCTAGAAAATAAGCAAATAAGCTACTAAGCTATCCAAACATTCTGAAGCTCAAGAGTACTGAAATAAGCTAGTTACAACTGATTATTACTACTCCTAACAAACTACAAGCTCGAACCTATGATTATGCCAATCAACATATGAACCAAACAGTGGCTCAGACCACCGTGTTTGAGCTTATGCATGACTTAATTAATAAGCAAATCCACAAAACCACTTATGCGGTCCTACTAAACACCGGCCACTACACTTTCACCAAAACCAGACCTTGCTAAGCTCTTGAGAGCACTGCACTAGCCGCACTATTCGAGAAAGAGTCGAGATTCACCGACTTTTGGTGCAGGCGATTGGGCACGAAAAATGAGCTTATTTGAAGCTTAATTTGACCGAACCAGTTTAAGAAAAAGTGAATATCGAACTAGACTAGTTGAAATTGTGAAATCAAAGTTTCAAACACTAAAACCAAGATATGACTCGAGATTTGATTCACAAATTTGGTACAAAATGCTGTGACAGAATTTTGACTTTTGAAGAACACTCACAAACTTTGACCAAACCGAGATTTGATCAATAATAATGAACTGATTTTGATGTTTAAGCACTAAGTTTGATTACCAAAAGCTAGATATACCGGTTTAAACCAATTTGCAAGCAATATCACCAACAGATATTGATGATTCAAAAACTAGAGCGATTTCAAATGATTTTGACTATATTGAGTAAACTGCTAAAACAAAGACCTCGCTTATCTTCCGATTACTTACCTAAACAAGTATCATCTACTCTACACCGATTAACTACTCTAAACACGGATAAATCGCCTAAGCCAAACACTCTGCTTGTTCTTGAAAAGAGCTCAAATGAGTTTAAACAATGAAGCAACTGATTTTATGATCAAACTGACTTAACAACACTTAATTACTTCTATTAAAACAGATTATAACAGATTTGAACCACAAATATAGATTATGCATGAAACTTAAATTTTGACTTACAAAGAGTCCAAGCCACTATGGCTAGCACAATGAGAACCAAGAACCTCTAACCTATTAAACCAACCCAAATCACTCCAAAGCAACCCATTCTATTGTCTGAATCAACCCATTCCTTTCTGCATCCATTTCCACCCATGTTGACTGTTTGTTGACCAAATTTCAAAAGTGAATGAAACTGACTAGTAAGCTTATGGAAAGCTATTTTAAGCTTATATAAGCTTATTTGTGATTGAAAATAAGTTGCTAAAGGTTCTAACAACCTGAATTTAAAACTTAAAATTTAAACAAAGGGACACATTGTATGGAGATTGAACATAAACCGAAATTAAACCTTGAATCAAGTTACAAAACACCGAAAAGAAGTTACTTGAGTACAATGAACTTGAAAATACAAATGTAACTCTAATTTAGACTAAGGAATTAAAATTACATTCATTGCAAAAATTAAAAGCTAACTATGTCTTTGATGCTTCCTTGGCCTTTTATACACCCAAGTCTCCTTCTCTCTTTTTACGAAAAGATCCCGGCTTAAATCGAGCCATTGGATGGCTCAATTCAATCTGGCCATTTAGAGTATTTTGGCGCCAAAACATTTTTAACCGCCATGAGGTTGAGTGAGAGATTGGGGTGTATTAAATGCACCCTTAGCCTTACATTTGGAGGGTTGTAGTGATGATAGTTGAGTGTGACAGGAGATTGCAGGAATGGTGATGATGGTGGTGTTATCACGTGAAGAGGAGGAAATGGATGGGTCAAACTGCTTTTGACCGGGTTTTAATAATAAGGGTGGGTTTGTTTTGGTTTTAAAACCGGTAATTTGTTTGGGCGAGGATTGGATTGGGCCAAGTTATTTAATTAGGGTCCGGTTGGAAGAGTTAACAACACAAGGGCCATAATTGCAATTTCCACAAAACCAAAGGGCCAAACACGTAATTTTGCAAAGATGTTTTATGGACTGAAATTGACAAGTGGTGATATTACGAGGACCAAAGTTGCCTTTTCGCTTTTTCCAGGGGCCATTTACGCCAATTTGCAAACTTGAAGGACCAATTTGTAATTTTCTCAAACTTTTTACATTTTCACCAAAGGACCAAATTTGACAAGTTATGATTTAAAAAGGACCTTTGATGATTTTTCTTTGAAATTTTGTGCTCGGGACCTGCTTTTTGACAATTTTAGAAACTTGGGGACTAAAGCGCAATTTTGCAAATTTGATATGTTTTTCATCGATTTTGATATTTTGTATTTAAAACACATAAAACACCGATTTGTGATATTTTGATCATTTTGATGTGTTTCGAGTGTTTTCGGATGAATTTGCAGTTTAAATGGTACAAAAATGATGAGTTTTACACACTCATCGTGCATCTTCTTCAACTGTGCTAGATCCTCTTCATAAGTGATGTAAACCGGCTTGTTGTGCAAAGAAGGAGCACACAACTTCATCGAGTGCAAATTAGTAGGTGGTGAGGCTGCTTGAGCATATGAAGGGGTTGTAAACAAAGAAGATTTTGAGAAACAAGATTTGAGAGAAGCGGTGCTTTTGATGTATCTTGCTCTTCTTTTCGAGATGATAGAAAAGCTATCTTGTGAGACTTAGAATTTGTTTAACCACTCATCTCATGCTCATACACCTTCAATTGATGATACAGATCATCAAAGTCCATGACATCCAAACCTTGTTGTCCTCGATCATTGTAGCGATCACATGCCATGTAGATGGCAAACTCATAGAAACTTCAAATTGGCATCCTCAACCGACACTTCGCCTTGTATAACTCCAACATGTTGAGGAGATTTTGAAACCTATCATATGCAAGATCAAGACTCTCTTTCACCCATCGTGAAAGTTTCAAATTGTTGCTTGACAAGTTTACAAGCATCTTCTTAGAGGCTTCATTCCTCAAAATCTTGTCTTGAGAGCGCCCGAGTCGCTTAGCATCTTTAGCATCATGAAATTTGAGAAGATGACCATCCGGAATGGCGAGATAAGAGAATGTTTAGTGCCTTTTCTTGATTCCTTAGGTTGCGGTGGTAAGACCGCCTTTGGTGCAATTGGTTGTCCAGAATATTAATAGGTTCTCGAACTACTTCATTGCCATTAACAATTACATTCCATAGTGCATGGTGCGTAATGGCAATATCTTGCCTCATCTTCATGCACCGAGATCATATTCTCCTTCTTGATTATTGGAATTACGAGTGAGGTGATTGAGGGTGGTGGAGCGACTTGATCGACATCTTGAATATTGTTGAAGTAGGGTTTCTTCCTAGTCGAGTTTCCACACAAGCTCGATACCACTTGTTGGATCGATATACTTTAATCAAACTAACTTAACTAGCTTGTTAAGGTTTAACAACCTCGGATAAATCCTAAGTTATTAACAAAGAAACACCGAGCAATCTTTATCAAGTGCGCGAATTTACTTAACAAAGCTAAGAAGAATAACTTTTATTATAAACTCTAAATCGCTTATTATGCGGATACTCTAAAAACTCTAAGATTATCGAACTTCTCTAAAACACTAAATAACTTGTGAATTTGTAAACTCTAAAACTCATAGACTCGTACTCTAATGCCAATCTAGGAGTCCTTTTATAGGCTCAAGGATATCCTAGTCGGTTTACAATTTGTATTCTTGTACGACAAGTAATCTAAACATAGAATACAATACTTTCCATAAACGAATATAACAGTTCTTTGTTCTTGCAAGACTTTGACTTCATAGTGCGAGACTTTGACTTTGTCTTTAGCAAGATTTTGACTCTTTGACTCTTTTCAAGATTTTACAACTTACAAGATTTCATATCTTCAAGATTTCATATCTTCAAGACTTTCATATCCCAACAAAACTTGTTTTAATCCATTTAGATCGACTTATGTCAATCTATTTGGATGTGTGTGGATGTTGATAAACAAACATATAGAAATATAAATATGTAATGAAAAGATAAAGAGTAAGAAGCACAAAACCACAACGCGAGTATTTATAGTGGTTCGGCTACAAGGACACCTTCCTTGCCTACTCCACTCCCCGAGTCACCTACTCGAGAGTTCGTAATCACTACACAACACCGACTCCTTATGGTGGAGAAACCTTCACAACGTTGCCTACTCTTTTCCTAGAGTAGGCTAACCACCGGTTCTTTACACCAAGGTGAACCACACCTACCACAACGTCGCCTACCATTTATCCCAGTACTAGGATAAGTATCGAGTTCCATTACAATGGAGGAACTACTACCCAACACTACACAACACCTAATCCCAAAGGAGACCCACTCCTTATTACAACACCATCAAGGATATCAATATCCTTGGAAACAAGCTATCACTATTTGTATAACGATGCCCCCATCGATTATACGACCTTGGCATCCTTCACTAATGCCACTTGATTTGACTCCTAGGCATCTTTCACTAATGCCCTTGACACGAACGCTGGCACCTTTCACTAATGCATTCGCCTTGACTCCTTTAGCATTCTTCACTAATGCTTTTGACATGGACGTTAAGCACCTTTCACTAATGCTTCGCCTTGACTCTTTTGGCATTCTTCACTAATGCCTTCGACACAACACTTCTATGGAGGAAGAAAGAACTATCAACAAGCTAGAGAACCTCGAGAGTCTTGATGATGACGGTATGGCAACTCATGGACTTGAGCTTGCTCGACTTCAAGAAGTGGTGATCTCGCCTTTAAGAGGAACCTAGAGAATCACACAAAACAAAAGACAAACTACATAAAAGATCCATTAGGATCAATGGTTGAAGTTACAATACTTGGGAAAGTATGTGTGAGAGTGGCAAACCAAAAGGAAGAAATGGCTCACTATTTATAGAGGAGAAACGCTTACTGTTCCACGGATCCCACCTTCAAGGGATCCGTCTAGTGTAATGCTAGGGATCCGTGGGACGCTCCTCTTTGCCTATGGGTATTTTGGTTGTGGGTCATGGGTCATGGGTTATGGGTTGATCCATGGGTATTTCTTTAGATACAATGTACCTAATTGGTGCAATGCATCTAGTCAAATGGGTATGGGTCAATACCATGGGTTGTAGTTTTTACCCATTTATAATACATACTAGTTATGTATATATTTGCCCAATATGTAAACACTAGTTGTTGTACATATGTGTTACTAAATCATAAAATCACTTATACTTGTTTTAGTGTTTTATGTGAAAACGTAAGTGTGTTAGAAAACTATTGGCTCAAACCATTTACGTATTTTATTTGTTTCGTTAAAATGATTTTACGTTTGTTATCGACAAAACATTAGAAGATCGTAAAATATAAATAAACGTTTTACGGCTTATTTGTATTAACAATCTCCCATTTTGTTGATGACAAAACATAAAATTATTTTAAGGAAAAGCTAAAATTAAATAAAAGTTTGAATTTGTAGTTTACTTTCTTCTCCCCTTTTGTCAAAACAAAAGAGCTTGAAAATAAACTAACACATTGTTTTAAGAAAAACATGTGAGAAAAAGAAAATAAAAATAATATAGAGAGCAAGTAACGGGAAAATATCTCGTCTTAACTCCCCCTTGATGAGTCCATCCCTATGTGAGGGCGTCAAGAAAAATAATACTAAGCTAGTTCATTTGCAACTAAGTTTGCAAAAGATTTCATCTATGTGACGAATATGCTCCCCCTTGATGATTGCAACTTTGCAAAGGGACGTCATGAAATGTAATCCTAATATTGCAAGTGATTTTGCAATGTATTGCTTTGACACAAAGCTCCCCCTAGCTTTAGGGTGTCAAAGTCTTTATTTGTAAATTGAATAACTACAAAACAAAGGTTAGAAAGCAAGTATAATGCATAATTTCCGCAAATATGATTCAAGTTAGTAGAAAAATAGTTTTACATTGCACGGATCCCACGGTTCCTCCTCGGGGATCCGTCTGAGGCAAATATCGTGGATCCGTCTGGTGATGACTAAATTCAAGAATGGTAATATAACAAATAATGTTAACATCAAAGTGAAATATGTATTATACAACATAATCATATACTAAGAAATATAGCAAGTATCATGTAATTTCATTTAATAAAACTAGAGATATGATATACATGACTCTAAAAACTAAGAAAATGAACGATACATGACTTGGAATTACTAGACTTATCTAAGTAACGCTTGATACTAGGACACCACTAAAGTCCTCTAGCTCAAGTTTGTTTAGGTTTAATCTCGTCGAAACGTTCGAGGAGGTGATAGAACATGAAACGTTGATCTTCATGTACTTCATGTATTAAACTTTCAACATGTTGACAATGATAACAATCTTTGTCATGGCTAGGTAGTGGTGGTGGAAGAAAGGAAATTGCTTGATGCGAAGGATCAAGTGAAGCGGGCCTCAAACGATGGAGGGATTGGTGGAGGCGCATTTGAAGATGGCTCGACCAAGAATGTTGGTGGTGGTAGAGAAGTGTCAACTTCCATATTTTCGGGTGGTTGACTTTGATAATTTCTCATAATCCAAATGGGATTACTTGATGGTGACGGTGAAAAAGAAGCCGGAGCTAGTGTTGACTCAACACCTTGATTTTGTACCATTATTCCTCTTAATTAGGAAAATGTTGCCGGTGGAGGAGGATGAGACGGCCTAGGAGTCAAATCCTCTAGATTGTAGAGGTGTGGTGATGAGAGTGGAGTCGTGAATGAGATAGCTCTAGGCACCAATGGTGATGGTTTAATGGAAATGGGATTGTTTGGTTTAGGAGGTATGGTGGTGCTTGGCATAGGTAGCTTTGTGAGAACTATCCTTTTAGGGATTGGTTTGATTGGTGGAGGAGAAATCCTTGCATTTGTGGACTTGACCGAAAATAATTCGGTTGAAGAGATTTCGTGTACAACACGAGCAATTTTCTTGAGTGGTCCTTTGGTGGAAGAATTACCACTTGGAGCTTTCCTCATGATGAGATGATTTCAAGAGGTTTGTAAAGATTTCTAAGTGCTGAAAATGAGGATGAAGATGATGACTTTAGGAGTCCTAACAATGTGGTTTATAAAGCAAGAGATTTGGCAAGTTCATTCAAGACTTAAGCCACTAAAATTCATTGGAATGTGATGATTAACATGCACAAGAGTCAACTTCAGAGTTGTACTGATCTAGGAACTCATTTAAGATAAGATGGAATGTTTAAGTCAGCAAGATGAGCTTGAAATGATTGTTTTAGCTAGAGTTGACATGAATCTGTCATACGGATCCAAAGGTTCCCTCCAATGAGGGATCCGCCTAGGCTAATCCTAGGGATCCGTCTCTCAGCAGCTAAGAGAAGATAGCAATGATGTTTGTAAGGTCTAATGCCTATTTTTTCTTGAGTGTTTAAGTCCATCTAAGTATCTTAAATAAAGAGGTACTTAAATACTTAAGGGTAATGAGTGATGTAGCTAATGATTGCCTTTTATGAAAGAAGTTGGAACTTTTAAGAGTACAAATGAGTGACCAAAGATGACACTAAAGATTTGAGAGTGTCAAATGGAGCTAAATGATCCTAGAGATCAGATAGTAACTTAGGATAATGTCTTGGAGGATATCCTAAAAGCTTAAGATGGAAAAACTATAATTTGATTATTTTTGACCAAATTTTGAGGTAAGAATGACTATAATCAATTTCGAAAGATTTCCAAAGCTAGATGTTTTAACATGTGAGGGATCATGTGTGAGTATAGGAGCGGAAGAGTAATGAGTTTTGGTGGTACGATAGATCTATAAGTATTTCGAGTGTGATCTAAGAGATCTATACGTGAGTACAAATTTACTCAACTTTGAAAGGGACTCAATTTGCCTTAAGGCACTATGTCTAGCTTAGTGTGAAGTGATCTAAAGACATGTTTGAAATACAATGATTGCAATTGCATTTTCTGCTCAAGGGATCCCACGGTTCCCTAAGAGTAGGGGTCCGTCTAGCACAAGTTCCGGATCCGTCTCTCGCTAAGAAGAACTGCATATAAAAGGTATGCAAGGGTTTTGACAATGCATCATATTAAGAGGTTAGTTTAAGAGGTTCTAACACTAAGATATCAAATGTAAGATGTTTTATGAAATAAATTGGATTACATTGATAAAGCATGGATACTAAGGATTGACCCTATTTAGAAAGAAGGCTAAGTTCCTTGGCGTTTTCGCTAGATGGGTCATTAAATGGTTGATGAGTGTTTGCGATTGGGAATGAAGAAAGTATTCATGAGAGATGCGTTTAGAGGTTCCATCATCTTTTCACAAAACGCATACACGGACTTTGAAATTGAGGATGAAGGTACATGATGTTATGATAAAGGTGCGTCAAGAACATTCCATAAGAGATGAGTTTATTCTTGGAGCCTTGAAGATTTACAATTAGCCTTGCGAAGAAGTAGGCGAGATTGTATGGTTGTTGTGTTAGCAAACAATACATTATGTGAGCACAACAAGCGGGAAGGATTTCTCGATTTCCCTAAGGCTCCAAACATTTTTACGTGGGATGAGTGCAAGAGGCTTGTACTCTTGATGAGTGTCTAAATACTCATCATTTTGTCTTGTTTAAACCTGCAAAACATCCGAAAACACTCGAAATGTATCAAAATGATAAAATATCACAAATAAGTGTTTTATGTGTTTTAAATGCAAAATATCAAAATCGATGAAAACGATCAAATTTGCATAATTGGCGCTTTAGTCCCCAAGTTTCAAAAGTTGTCAAAACAGGTCCTGGTAAATCTAAATAAAGAGAAATGTTATTCAAGGTCCCTGAAATATTCTAATTTGTCAAAATGGTCCTTGAATAAATCTTTTGTAAAATGGCGAAAAGGTCCACGAACTTTCAAAATTGTCAAGTTTGGTCCTCGGAAAATGTGAAAATGACGACTTTGATCCTTGAACTATTGATACTTGTCACTTTTAGTCCTTGTGTCAACTTTGGAAAATTGGCGGTGTGGTCCTCATGAAATGGATAATTACAAAACAAGTCCTTGTCTACTAAGCCTTGTCAAAACAGTTTGACCACCATTTAAACCTTTATGACCCACGACCCTTCCTGTTTTTGACCCCCTGGTCAAACCCAAGTCAAACACTGCACCTTTCCCTCCCAAGCAGTTTTCCTCCTTCTCCACTTGACTGCAAAGTCTGCAACACCTCACCCAATCTCTTCCAACACCTTATCACCTTATCCCCTACCCATCATCACCCCTACTTATCAACCCCCTAGTTGCAGTCAGAAAGCCCTATAAGTCAAATTTAACCATTTCCCGCCAAAACCATAAAATGGCTAGAATACTCAAAACTCTACCATTGGCTACAAAAGAGGTGGATTTGATCTAATGGACACGTGGAAGTCGCTTGAACTATAAAAGGAAGAATGAAGCAATGGAAGGCGGTAGATAGTAGTTTAAAATTTCCTTAAATGTCGTTTTTTATTAATGTTTTAGTTTTAAGTAAATGATGTAATATCGGTTTCTCTGTATTGGATTTAAGCTAATTAAGAGTTTTTAATCAAGTTTCGGTCTTAATTTAAAGTTTCATTTGAGTTTCATAAATTCATATCCACCGTTGAAAATGGAGTTTACAAATCGGTGATTAAAGCTTCTTATAGGCGATATTCGGTTCATTTAAGTTTGTTTAAGCTTGTTAAAGCTTTTCATAAGCTCTCAAATCGGTTTGAAGCAAAGTTCATGCAAGTTTGGATTTCACCAACAAAAGTCAACCATGAGCTCATTTGGGTTTGAACTGGATATTGGTGTTGCGATGATGATAAATGGTTAAACTAGTTTAGAATAGATTAGGTTTGGGTTTGGTTTGAGCTCGCATGAGTGGACGAGTTGTGAGTTCTCTTTCTCATTTTCCAAGTTCAAGTCTTAGTGTAGTTTCATGCTTCTCTTGTATCTAGGATCATTTGTAGTTTTACTCTGTTTATATAGTTGCACTTAGGTATTATAAGCTCAGTTTGATCAATGGAATTGGTTAGCTCAGTTGTAATTTCCTTTCCATTTCATAACAGTTGAAATAAAGGGATGTTTGGATTGACTGATAACTCTGTCTTAGAGACCTAAGCTTTGGTTAGAACTTTTGGTGTTATGTTTATTTAGTTAAAATGAGTTAATTTGCTTTAAATCTGTCCTCGCAAGAGCTTATAGTCAAAATTATAGGCATTCTGTTTTAACAATGAATCTGTTGAAATTTTGTAAAATCAAAAGTTTGTTTCATGCTCATAATTCATAGGAACAGCCTTATGTAGCCTTACTTTAACATATTTCATCAAATTCAGTTGGTAATTCTTGATCAAACTTGGTTTAGTCAACTCTCCATTTTTAATCAAAAGTCAAAGTTTGAACAACTCGGTTTGCCACAACCGAGAGTGATTTTTCATTCACTCATCTTTAAGCCAATTTCAATGAAACTTGATGTTTTCAAATCTCCATTGGTCTAGTTTCTTGTCCTCATTTTTCTTGATTTTGTGAATTTTCTACAAGCCTCAAATAAGCTGTTCAAAATAGGCTTAAGTGCCTGCAGACAACATTGTTGCTGCTGTGTTTATCAGATTTTGATGAGCTTGTGCAGAGCTTATCATAGTTCCACTTGGTCTGATTTTTGGTTTTCATGCTCCCACCTAGGTCTTCTCCAAGTTCCAATTCCTGTTTTCATGTTTCTAGCTTATTTAGGTGCTTATAATTCAGCTCAAAGTTGCCCCCCCTCAGTTACTGTTTTAGCTTTTAAGCTCATATATCAAATCTGTTGAGCTTGTTGTTCCAGAGGGTGTAGCTTGTTGATTCTAGTTGCTTTTAAGTTCTTTTAGCTTATTTAAGTTCCTGTTTTGGTTTGGTGTTTATTGGTCTTCATTAGCTTATCCTAAGTGCTTATTTTTAAGCACTTTGGACATCAGTTCCATAATTCTCCAAACAAGCCCCTGTTTTTCTAATTTTCCTAGCTTCCTAATATCATTTTAGAGTTTTCCTGAAATTTTCAGATTTTTCCAAGTTGTTTTGCTATTTTTCTTAATTTAAATTAGTTTTTAAGCATTTTTAATTAGCTTTAAATACAAATAATTAAGAAAAGTCTCAAAAAAATAATTTTTCAATTTTCTTAAGTTAAGATAAATATAAAAAGCCAAAAAAGTATTTTTTCATATTTTTCTTAGTTAAATTTGTATTTTAAATATTTTAATTAGTTTTAATAGTTTAAAATCATAAAAATAGAAAATTAATCTGAAAAATACAAAAATAGTTTTGAAAATTCTAGTTTGTTATTTTAGACTTTTCCATTTTATAATTTCATTTTTCTAGCTTTGTTTCCTATTTTCTTGTATTTTAGGTAATTATTAAATAGTTAAAATTAGTTTTTAATTAATAATAATTAGAATAATAGTCATAAAATTAATTTTCTTTTTCTAATAATTTTCTTTTATCATTAGGTTTATAAAAATATAATTTTCATATTTTTAGGGTTAATATCGTGTAAGTTTCACGTTTTTGTTTGTACGTCACGTAGTTTTTAATTAAGTTTTATTAAAACAAAAAGAACAAAAATATTATTTTAATAATAGTGATAGCGTTTATTTAATAGATTTTATCTTTTTAGATTTCCTTTAATTTGCATTTAAGCCGTTGTAATTTGTTGGCTTTTCCGTAGTTATAATAAACCAAATCTCTGTATCTGTTCGAATCTTCTCGATCACTAAACGTCTGACTATTCTCGCACAGCTCGTTGGGACTTAACGACCTGGGGAAACACTATACTCTCCTGGACTTCATTGCATTTGTGCTTAAACTGTTTTAAGTTTCTTCGGTCGACCATTCACGAGTGGGTGGTTTGCGTGAGATAACTTGGCGGTTTCTTGCGGATCAAATTTTAGCGCCACGGGAGTCAAGCTAATTATCCTACGTTTAGCGATTAGTGATTTGACATCACTCCTTGTTTATACCATCTATAAAATCAAAAATCCAAAAATATTTTCATTCTTTGTTTCTACAAAATGTTTTTCAAAAATACCAAAAATATTCCTCCTTACCCTCTTACCCTTTTGATTCTTCATTTCTTACCCTCTGTAAACCTTTGATTCTTTCTATGTCTTATCCTCACCCTCTTGGATGTCAATGGTGTGGTGGTCCTTATAATGGTGGCAATTGCCCCGGTTGTAGCATGGTGGAATCGGAAGCGGGTGCTGTCTATAACCGGGATCCCTATTCCTACCATAACACAATGATTCATTCCATCGGCTACCACATTTGTGAGACTCGGCAGATTTCTTGTTGTAGTACTGTGGTGGTTCACACTACGCTTCGATTGTCAATCGGAAACACGCTTGTCTATGAGCGGGTTCACGATAACAATTATGACTACAACACATATGACTCATGGCCACATCGGTTTCTTGTTGTGAGTATTGTGGAGGTCCTCACTCTAGCTCGATTGTCAAACAAGGAGTCCATTTCCTTGTAACAATTACGACTCTTCAGATCATGACCAACCTCCACAAGACCAAGTGAATCGGGCACCACCTCACTGAGCCACTTCCTCAAAATCTTCTACTTGATCTTTTGGATTTAGTGAAAGATTTGAAGGAATGTAAACATCCCAAAATAATCCAAATGAAAAATCCATGGAAGTTTTGTTAGGCAAGAGCGGATCGCTAAATTAGATTCCCAGTTGCCTTTGAAAAATCATTGGGAATCAATTGCAAAAGAAAAAGCAACCAAATCTAGCTCTCGATTCCGTTTCATTCACGATGGCGATGATGATGAAGTTACCCTTGATATTAGTCAACTTTATGCAGATTCATCAAGTTCATCGGTTGAAATTCCTTCCATGAAAAGTCGGGGAGAAAGACTATGATGGAACTACTAGCGAGAAGAACAAATGGAAAGTATAAAACATATGTATGCTAGTCCTTCTAAACTCCTCGGTCGGTTGATATCCCGGCGGCTGAGATTCCATCTCAAACAATCGCTATCACACCAAGCTCCCACTCACTCTCGACTATGGGGACGAGCATCTTGACACTTGTTCACGAAAAGGAATCGGACGAATTCATAAAGTCTAGTGTTGAGAACCTTGTCCCAATCCGAGAGAGTCACAGGAACTTCGATCATATGTGTGATTCTATTTCCCTCTTGAGTGTTCAAAAGATCATTTTGATACTTTCTCCGATCTTAGCGACGATTGTGCTTCTTATGAAGACATTGAGTATGTTGAGGCATCACTCCCACGATCGATCCTCTTCTTGAGGAGTTCACCGATGAACTCACTCACATCGATCCACTTTCATCGAAAGTGACGATGATCTCTTTGATTTCAAGCCGATCTTGGAGAAACTAGAAATCTCTTATATAATGATCATTCACTCATTTCTTGTCCCATTTCGACTCTTCCATTCCTTCTCTCACTCCGGATGAGGAAGATGATAACTTTGGAAGGAGGTCGATGATTTTCTTAGTGATGAGTCAATTCCAACAGGATTGACAATACTTGCTATGATTCGGAGGGAGACATCCTCTTTCTTGAAAATCTGTTGATTGAAGAACCGTTTCCAACTCTCCCTCCCGGAAATTTTGTTGCAAATCACCATACAAGCTTCAAGTCTAAGCTTAAAAATATAACAAATGGTGATTTGCTCCTCACTAATGAAGAATGGGATTGCATTGTGATGCACATCTTTATTCCATTTTTCACATATGGTGTGGTTTCTCGTTCCCGTTTCTCCTTGGAATGAAGACATTGTCTTTGACCCGGCATTTTCATTTATCATTCTTGAGCCGGTTACATGCAGTATCTCATCGGTGTGGAACTTTCACGTACTTCAAATGTTTATCCAAACATCTTGAATGAAAGTCCGATGGAGATTATCTCTTCCACTTACTTCCCATGAACCAATTAATTGGGGTCGAGTCAAGCTAGCGACTCGGTAATCAAAAACATAGCATGCTACATGGGTTTTCACCGTGTGTACCACCCTAGTGTGGGGAGATGCCCCACATGTTGTATATAGATCTAAAAATGAATGAAAATTGTAAATATAAAAAAGAGAATAATTGTTGTGTTTCTACACTTAGCTAGTAATGTTATCTTTTTACGTTCTAAGTTTCGGCATAACAATGGTACTTTGAATATTGAGGGCAATATTCATTTCTAAGTGTGGGGGAAAATTAAAATTTTGATCATAAATGTACCTTTTAGTCCCTTTTCCCCAAAATGGCCAAATTTTAAAATTTTTTAGTGGAAGTACTATGTACTAAACACAACAAATGGTAATCATCCACCATGTCTAACCCACATAAGGATTGGCTAATCCAGAGCAAACGACTCTTGGTAAAGATATCTCAAATCCGTTGACGACTTACAATTTGCCCAAAATTGTATGGTATTCATTCACCATATCCTTAAAAGTGAAGAGTTGGCTAGCCCGAAGTTTATGGCTTGTGGTAAAGGCGATGGAAAAACCATAATTGGTAATCACTCACCAAAGATAATATTGATAATTTATCTAAGAGTTGGCTAGTCCGTAGATACGGCTCGGTAAAGATAAATCAAATCCGTTGAAAGTCGGTGGTTTGCTCAAAATCACATGGTTATCGGTGTACCATGGTTCTTACTTGAATCTGAAACATTTGGCTACTCGAAGTAATGGCTTTTGGTAAAGAGATAAAATCCATTAAATTTTCTCAAATCATTGCTAGGGACTAGCAATATCTTAGTGGGGGATTGATGAGTGTCAAATACTCATCATTTTTGTCTTATTTAAACAAAAACATCCGAAAACACTCGAAATGTATCAAAATGATAAAAATATCACAAATAAGTGTTTTATGTGTTTTAAATGCAAAATATCAAAATCGATGAAAACGTATCAAATTTGCATAATTGGCGCTTTAGTCCCCAAGTTTCAAAAGTTGTCAAAAGCAGTCCTGGTAAATCTAAATAAAGAGAAATGTTATTCAAGGTCCCTGAAATATTCTAATTTGTCAAAATGGTCCTTGAATAAATCTTTTGTAAAATGGCGAAAAGGTCCTGAACTTTCAAAATTGTCAAGTTTGGTCCACGGAAAATGTGAAAATGACGACTTTGATCCTTGAACTATTGATACTTGTCACTTTTAGTCCTTGTGTCAACTTTGGAAAATTGGCGGTGTGGTCCTCATGAAATGGATAATTACAAAACAAGTCCTTGTCTACTAAGCCTTGTCAAAACAGTTTGACCGCCATTTAAACCTTTATGACCCTTGACCCTTCCTGCTTTTGACCCCTGGTCAAACCCAAGTCAAACACCGCACCTTTCCTCCCAAGCGGTTTTCCTCCTTCTCCTTGATCGCAAAGTCTGCAACACCTCACCCATCTCTTCCAACACCTTATCACCTTATCCCCACCCATCATCACCCCTACTTATCAACCCCCTAGTTGCGATCGAAAAGCCCTATAAGTCAAATTTAACCATTTCCGCCAAAACCATAAAATGGCTAGAATACTCAAAACTCTACCATTGGCTACAAAAGAGGTGGGATTTGATCTAATGGACACGTGGAAGCTGCTTGAACTATAAAAAGGAAGAATGAAGCAATGGAAGGCAGTAGATAGTAGTTTAAAAATTTCCTTAAATGTCGTTTTTTTATTAATGTTTTAGTTTTAAGTAAATGATGTAATATCAGTTTCTCTGTATTGGATTTAAGCTAATTAAGAGTTTTAATCAAGTTTCATCTTAATTTAAAGTTTCATTTGAGTTTCATAAATTCATATCCATTGTTGAAAATGGAGTTTGCAAATCGGTGATTAAAGCTTCTTATAGGCGATATTCGGTTCATTTAAGTTTGTTTAAGCTTGTTAAAGCTTTTCATAAGCTCTCAAATCGGTTTGAAGCAAAGTTCATGCAAGTTTGGATTTCACCAACAAAAGTCAACCATGAGCTCATTTGGGTTTGGCTGGATATTGGTGTTGCGATGATGATAAATGGTTAAACTAGTTTAGAATAGATTAGGTTTGGGTTTGGTTTTGAGCTGCATGAGTTTGGACGAGTTGTGAGTTCTCTTTCTCATTTTCCAAGTTCAAGTCTTAGTGTAGTTTCATGCTTCTCTTGTATCTAGGATCATTTGTAGTTTTACTCTGTTTATATAGTTGCACTTAGGTATTATAAGCTCGGTTTGATCAATGGAATTGGTTAGCTCGGTTGTAATTTCCTTTCCATTTCATAACATTGAAATAAAGGGATGTTTGGATTGATGATAACTCGCCTTAGAGACCTAAGCTTTGGTTAGAACTTTTGGTGTTATGTTTATTTAGTTAAAATGAGTTAATTTACATTTTAAATCTGTCCTGCAAGAGCTTATAGTCAAAATTATAGGCATTCTGCTTTAACGATGAATCTGTTGAAATTTTGTAAAATCAAAAGTTTGTTTCATGCTCATAATTCATAGGAACAGCCTTATGTAGCCTTACTTTAACATATTTCATCAAATTCAGTTGGTAATTCTTGATCAAACTTGGCTTTAGTCAACTCTCCATTTTTAATCAAAAGTTAAAGTTTGAACAACTCGGTTTGGCGAGAGTGATTTTCATTCACTCATCTTTAAGCCAATTTCAATGAAACTTGATGTTTTCAAATCTCCACCGGTCTAGTTTCTTGTCCTCATTTTTCTTGATTTTGTGAATTTTCTACAAGCCTCAAATAAGTTGTTCAAAATAGGCTTAAGTGCCTGTCTGAGACAACATTGCTGCTGCATGTGTTTATCTGATTTTGATGAGCTTCTGCAGAGCTTATCATAGTTCCACTTGGTCTGATTTTTGGTTTGCATGCTCCCACCTAGGTCTTCTCAAGTTCCAATTCTGTTTTCATGTTTCTAGCTTATTTAGGTGCTTATAATTCATTTCAAAGTTGCCCCCTCGATTCTTGTTTTAGCTTTTAAGCTCATATATCAAATCTGTTGAGCTTGTTGTTCCAGAGGGTGTAGCTTGTTGATTCTAGTTGCTTTTAAGTTCTTTTAGCTTATTTAAGTTCTGTTTTGGTTTGGTGTTTATTGGTCTTCATTAGCTTATCCTAAGTGCTTATTTTAAGCACTTTGGACATCGCCCATAATTCTCCAAACAAGCCCCTGTTTTCTAATTTTCCCAGCTTCCTAATATCATTTTAGAGTTTTCCTGAAATTTTCAGATTTTTCCAAGTTGTTTTGCTATTTTTCTTAATTTAAATTAGTTTTAAGCATTTTTAATTAGCTTTAAATACAAATAATTAAGAAAAGTCTCAAAAAAATAATTTTTCAATTTTCTTAAGTTAAGATAAATATAAAAAGCCAAAAAGTATTTTTCATATTTTTCTTAGTTAAATTTGTATTTTTAAATATTTTAATTAGTTTTAATAGTTTAAAATCATAAAAATAGAAAATTAATCTGAAAAATACAAAAATAGTTTTGAAAATTCTAGTTTGTTATTTTAGACTTTTCCATTTCATAATTTCATTTTTCTAGCTTTGTTTCCTATTTTCTTGTATTTTAGGTAATTATTAAATAGTTAAAATTAGTTTTAATTAATAATAATTAGAATAATAGTCATAAAATTAATTTTCTTTTCTAATAATTTTCTTTTATCATTAGGTTTATAAAATATAATTTTCATATTTTTAGGGTTAATATCGTGTAAGTTTCACGTTTTTGTTTGTACGTCACGTAGTTTTTAATTAAGTTTTATTAAAACAAAAAGAACAAAAACATCATTTTAATAATAGTGATAGCGTTTATTTAATAGATTTTATCTTTTTAGATTTCCTTTAATTTGCATTTAAGCCGTTGTAATTTGTTGGCTTTTCCGTAGTTATAATAAACCAAATCTCTGTATCTGTTCGAATCTTCTCGATCACTAAACGTCTGACTATTCTCGCACAGCTCGTTGGGACTTAACGACCTGGGGAAACACTATACTCTCCTGGACTTCATTGCATTTGTGCTTAAACTGTTTTAAGTTTCTTACGGTCAGCCATTCACAAGTGGCTGGTTTGCGTGAGATAACTTGACGGTTTTGCGCGGATCAACTCTTCTCAGAAATCCCGTGTATGGATAATGTTTGGATCGGAGTGATGGGGTTTGCATATTATGCGATTCAAGTCTTCCGGGGAAGGTATGTGTGAACAATATGGACTATTTTCTTCACGAAAGTTGAAGAGAGAATAAAGAGACCAATCTTCAGTGAAGGCACATTGTCCATAATTTGGAATTCGAAGGATGTGAGCAAATTGCCCAAGGGTTAAAGCAAACTTTTGGTTTTTGATCCAAAACCAAAGAGATAGAGAGCGATCCTCGTTACGAACGAGTTCAACTTGACGGAAGAATTCCAATATAAACCTTGGACATATTTTCTCGTTAATTTCGAAAAGACATTCTAGTCCTATGGCTCGGAAGGAAGTATTGATACCTTCTTGAATTGTAGAGGGTGTCGACAATCGTCCTTCGTGGAAGTGACGGTTTTCGAGATTATTGAACCCACGGACATGATTGCCGGTGTGTTAGGCTCAAGGGAGATGTTAGGAGTGTAGATGCGAGTGAGTGAAAAATCAAACTCATATTCATGCGACATAGCGAAACCTATAGGAAAGAGGAGTCAATGGGATGTGGCGCATTACGGGTAAAACATTGATTCCTTAACGTTTTTACAAGATGTTTATTAACAATGATATTTAACTCACTTAATGTTTGACATTCTAGTACAACATTTCTTTTAGGGAGAAATTGGTTTTTATTTTGCATGAAAAACTGTTATCCAGGAGGACGGTTCCCACGTTTCCCTTTCATAAGGGATCCGACTAGTATACTTGCCGGGATCCGTGGATCAGAGTGATGTAATGACAGAAGCAGATTCTTTTGATAAAAACATAGGTTTTATAGTTTTATACCAAGATATGTGTTTTAGCCTATATTTTCTTTTAGCATGCATACATGGTTTTTAATGTATCACGAAAGAATACGAAGATATAAATCAAAACAAATGACAAACACATTATGATAATAATAAACTAGATAAACTAGACAATTAGTAATATTTCATTTCAATGCTAAGAATGATACAAAGGATTGGGTATATAACCCCAATGTAGATTAACAACACAAAGTATATGTCTCCGTATGAGAACTTCATCATAGGGAACACAAGAGCGATGAGTGTTAAGGCGATGAGCACGAGGGCGATGTAAACCATGTTGATGACGAACCTTCTTGGTTTTGGTTTGAGATAGATGAGATGAGAGGAAGATGAAGTTTTGAATGAGAGGTAATTTTTGAAAATGGAAGATTTGAAAAAAATGGGGATTTGATAGAGTGGACTGACGGATGGTTTATTTATGGGAAGGAGGAATTTTGAGATTTGTGTTTTGTTTTATTATTAGAAGGATATGATTTTGGATTTAAATTAAATAAAACACAAGTTTTATAAACCACGACTTTAGACTAAAAAGTAACACGTGTGTGAAAGGCTTCCTAATGAAGCTACATGTAATACATGAATATCACGAAAGATAATCATATAAATACCTATGTAAGTATACTTATTTATCAAGTTAATGTTATTTAGAGATAAATGGAAAGTCATACCTCTAATGCACTTAGGAATGTCTTTACAAATGACACAAAAATATCGATGACAATTCCGGCTCCTTTGTGTTTAAGATAGCTTTTAGGAAGGTATTCTTGTTACCAAGCGATTCCTATGGCTTGGTAGATATGAGCTTTAACTAAGCAACATGACAAAGAGGATTAGTGCAATTAAATGAAGAATAAACAATAAGAACAGTGTTGTTATCTAATCAACATCCAAATAAAGAGTTTTAAAAGACATGATGTTTGTTTTTATGAAAAACCTTCTTTGTAGTTTTCAATTAACCACGGATCGTATCAAGTTTTTAAAGTACAATATACTCTAAGAAACTTGGTAACGAAGCTCTGATGCCAATTGTGGAAAACTATAATGGGGTTGAATAGTTTTACCAATTAAAACTTGTTTTAATCTATTTAGATCGACTTATGTCAATCTATTTAGATGTGTGTTGGATGTTGATAAACAAACATATAGAAATATAAATATGTAATGAAAAGATAAAGAGTAAGAAGCACAAAACCATAACGCAGTATTTATAGTGGTTCGCTACAAGTACACCTTCATTGCCCTACTCCACTCCCCGAATCACCTACTCGAGAGTTCGTAATCACTACACAACACCGACTCCTTATGGTGGAGAAAACTTCACAACGTTGCCTACTCTTTTTCGGGTACTAGGCTAACCACCGGGTTTTTTACACCAAGGTGAACCATACCTACCACAACGTCGCCTACCATTTATCCGGTACTAGGCTAAGTACCGAGTTCCATTACAATGGAGGAACTACTACCCACTACTACACAACACCTAATCCCAAAGGATACCCACTCCTTATTACAACACCATCAAGGATATCAATATCCTTGGAAACAAGCTATCAATATTTGTATAACGATGCACCTCATCGATTATCGACCTTAGCATCCTTCACTAATGCCACTTGATTTGATGTAACACCACCAAATTTGGTTTAAGCGGAAGCATACGTGTTATTCGGAGCACCATCACCCGGGAGAAAATGCAAGTTTACCAAGGATTAAAATATCCTTGGATCGTTTATCTCCCGCGAGGCATGACGTTACGGTACAATGACTTGTGAATTGTTGAAAATAATATTAGTATAGGAAAAGCAGAATCGATTGACTAACCTTTGAATGTGAATAGTAATAGCTCACATCACCTATGTCAATAAAAGCGTGCAATCGAAACCTAAAAGCGATTATAACTATAGTAGGGTTTGCATGTCTTAGCGACTTAAATGCAAATTAAAAAAAAAGTAAAAGATAAAAGATATTAAATAAACACTATCACTATATTTACAATGATGAGCGTTATTGAAATATAAAATAAAAACACTCAAATAAACTATATTAACTAAAACGTAGACTCAAATTATTTAAAACGTAACTTAAAACTAAAGCGAGCGTTATTTACAAAAAGTATTTGGGCATGAAGACAAAGCGTAAAATTTAAGAAATAAAGGCCTACAAGTGTAAAAATAATATTTTTACAAAATATAAGACAAAGAAAATTTTAGAAAAAGATTTATATTTTTTGACTTTTATTTTTATTATGAATTAAATAAGATAAAACACTAATTAAATGTTAAAAATAGTAAAACTAAGTAGAAAAATCAAACTTTTATAGAAAATACTTTATACTAATACAAATTTATTAAAAATAAAAACTAGAAAAACTATCTTGAATAAGCTCGTAATAAGCTAAAACAACTAATAAGCTAAAAAGGCAATATGTATATAAGAGGATTAAGTGTGCAAGATATGACGAGAAAGACCCAAGGGCGCATTTGGTACAGGTACCCCTACACTATCACCTTCAAAAGGGTGGAGGTCTCAGGTTCGAGCCTGCCTCCACCCTTTTTGCAAAACATTTTTATTTTTGATTTTCCTTTTTGCAAAACTCTATAATAAGCTAAAATAACTAACTTTTATAAAAACAACTTTTTCAAAACTTGGAAATAAGCTCTGTGGGAGCTTATTTCCATAATGACAAGAGGCTTAAAAAGCCAAAAGCTTCCATTAAATGCCAAAATAAGCTAAGAGAATAAGCTTATCATGCCAAAATAGGAATTGGGAAGCAAGCTGTCGGTTGGGTTTCCAAAAGCCAAAGCTCATCAAGTGGGACCCAGTGATGAGCTTTGGAGAGGCTTATGAAGATGGGTCCATATATCGACTCGGCATTCACCGAGTCGTTGAATCTTGAGTTTTGGGACAAGATAAAAGTCAGATGTACCCGAAGATAAGCTACAAACTAAAATTTAAGCACATGATCATGAAGTTTGGTTGCTAGGCTTCCTAAAAGCCAAGCCACACAGGGCTTAAGATCACAAATGAGCTTATAAAGGTTTCAAGGAATGGTGTAAAATAAGCGTGTTCACGGTTATTTGTTGTGAGCGAGCAAACAGAAACCTCATTTTAACCTATCGAACAAGCCTCAACAAGCTCAACTTATTTTGAGGCCTTGAAATGGGCCCTTGGCTTTTTGAAAAGCCAAGAGTCACAAGCTCAAGCCCATTAAGGAGCTTGTTAAGAGCTTAATGAAACCACTCCACCTCCACCGTTTGCTTGATGGAGGGAGTGAATGGGACAAAAGATGGGTTTGATTAAGCTAGGCAAATAAATTGAAACGAAAAATAAGCAAACATATAAAACTAGACCACAAAGGCTACATAAAGAAGCCAAATGCATGCTAGGGTCAAGTTCAAAGCTTATGCAAGCTTGTGAACTTGACACCATAACTTGTAGTGCAGGCATGCAAGCAGACTAGGTACTCAAAATAAGATGGAAAATAAGCACTTAGAAAGCTGATTAACAGAGAATTAATATTTTTGTATTTTTGTTTGGCAACCAAATTTTAATACCCTAAGAGATTTTAAGCTAAAACACAATATTAAGCTCACACTAAAAAGATCTATTTTAATCAAAAATGACCCAAATGAAAATTTGACTTTTTACAAAGACTGAAAAGTTGACTATTATGAATTTAAAACTTAAAGTCTTGATTAAACATGATGTATTAAGCTATATTGAAACTAAAGTAAGCTAGATAACATACTTATAAGCTAAAACTATGAATTTGGCAACCTAAATCTATGACAAGAACTGTAAGAACAAATTAAAAGGAAATTTGACTTTATTGAAACAAGAACTGAATATTATGATATATCTAAGCTATTAGGTACTATTGTGATGTAAAACAACAATAAACAACAACAAGCAAACACTTTGGAGGTCTAGTTAATCAAGAATTCCAAACAACCCTTTAACTTTCATTTGTAACATGAACTTCAAAGGTTTAATGAATTTGAGTCTAAACGGATTCCATACATAATATTATCACATATTAAGACCATTTGAGCAATAAACATCAAGAACTCGGACCAAAATACAAACTTGTCAAATTTGAATTTCAATTGAGTACTTTTCAATTTTAAGCACAAGTGAATTACAATGAACAAACTGCTAATATTATGTTATAATAACATCAAACAACAACAAAGAAACAGGAAAACAAGAAAATCAAAACACTAGAAGTATTAAAACAGTAAAAGGGTAAAAATGGTAAAAATGGAACTTACAAATGCTCAAAGTGAAAACTGAGTACCAAGGTAAAGAGACCACTTCTAGCTTACTGTCAATAAGCTAAAAACCAGAAGTCCATCTAGTTTAGCTTCCATACCCCAGAACTGCTTATTGAGATCCCAAGTTGACTATCATTGACTTTTTTATCTTTTTTAGTACTTTTCTTAATTCAAAAAGTCTAGCTTGTTTCATGGTTCTAAAAGCTTTGTGAGCTTTTGTCAAGAGCTTAGGAAAGCTATAGAAACCAATAAACATCTAGATAACATGAAATTCAGATGACTTGAAAATGAAAGGAAATTAGCAAAATCTTGTAAATGAAATTAAGCTAACATTAAACGGCAATAACATTTCATTACACTAATTTGATGAAAACTACAACATTGAAACTTTAAAATGACAAGAAATTAAAGAAAGCATTTAAAAAGTACACTCTGAGACCAATGGCTAATCCAAAGGTGAAGTCTTCTCTCTCTCTCTTCCTTCTTTATACCTCAAACCGCTCACGTGTCATCTTAAGCAAATCCCACCTCTTTTCTTAGCCAATGGGTGTCTTTTGAGTGTCTTCACATTTTGGCGGAAAGACAATTTGACTTATTTGACCTTCCGAGCTAGCACTGGGGGGTTGGTTTATAGGGTTGATGATGAGTGGATTGAAAAGTGTGGAAGAGATAAGGGTGAGGGTGTGGAGTGTAAGCGCAGTGTTGCGGAGATCAAGTGGGAGGATAAGGAACAAAGGATGGTGGGAAGTCTGTTTATTTGACTTTGGGTTGACCAGGTTCAAAATGGAAAGAGCAGGGTCATTTTGATTAGGCAGGGGTCAAAATTGGTTTAAAGGTTTTAAACTTCAAGGGACCTTTATGTAAATTCTGAAATTGTAGGGACCTGTTCTGCCAAATCATCAAACTTGTATCAAGGGACCAAAAGTGACAAACTTTGAAAGTTTAGGGACCTAACTTGTCATTATTGAAAGTTAAGGGACCTAAATTGTAAATTTGGATATTTAGGGGACTTGTTTTGTAATTTCCAAAAGTTATCAAATTGGATATCAATATCCTTGAAACAAGCTATCAATATTTGTATAACGATGCACCTCATCGATTATCGACCTTAGCATCCTTCACTAATGCCACTTGATTTGATGTAACACCACCAAATTTGGTTTAGCGGAAGCATACGTGTTATTCGGGAGCGTTACGGTTATTAGTGAATCATAACTTACAAGTAATAAAGAAAGGAATACACACTCCGTTTAATTCCATAAAATATTTTAAAACATTATCTTACAACATTGTTTAGATAAATGGGCACATCCATTAGTTTTAGTGGTCCACTAATGAAAACCATCGCTTCGTGTAAAACACTTCTTTAATACTACTACGACCATTTACCCGCTTCAAAATTGCCTTGCTTTCATGAACATAACTTAAACACAAACGAGAAAATATGAAAGTTAAAAATTGGTCGACTAAAAGTTACGTGTAAAACACTTCTTTAATACTACTACGACCATTTACCCGCTTCTTGCCTTGCCTTCATGAACATAACTTAAACACCGAGAAAATATGCTAAAAGGTCACCTAAAAGGTGAGTTCATAGGTTTAAGTTTAAATAGTAAGTTGGACAATAAGCAAAGTCATATAATCATTACAACGAATATAATGATATATGTATGAATGTCTATTACGTTAGCTCTAAGTTCATGCAACCGATACTACGACGGTTTACAGATGCTAAAAGATGTCATACAATATAGGGGCCCATAGCAAGTGTTTTGTCCTCAACACTTGATTCGAGACATGGTATCGTTTACCTTGGCTAACCATGGCCAACCGAACGGAAGAGTCACCCTCAATAGATCTATTTATAACATTCGCGTTTGCCAATGGGGAATTGACGGTTCATGAAAAGGGGCATTCTCTAGGGACATAAGGCTTAGGCTAAACCACGTAATAGTAATCATGTAATAGTTTTGGTCCATAAAAAGGTTTTGCATATTTCTCACCCCAAAACGTATAAAACAGTTTATCAAGTAAAAGATGGGCTATGAAAACTCACCTTAGCAAATGTGCAATCCAAAATGTGGGATTAGTGATGGTTGTGGAGCGGCACCGACACGCGACCTAGATAAGGAGGGCAATGTTTTAGTCCATTGTTTTAAGTATTCCTTACTTAGAGAAGTTTTTGAGCAACATGTCGTCAACCCGGAGTTATGCTCACACCCATGGTTCGTGACTGATGTGCTCCACGCACATCTTGACCACCTATTTGAGCTGAAATAATTCGAATGGTACTCGAAGTCGACATACATATTTAAAAACAACGACACGCTAAAGCCTTTTGATAGTTGAGTACTACTCAACCTGGCTTCTCTACATTACTATGAAATTTTTCGAGTACTAAAACAAAGTGTCACAACTATCTTAATTTCTCAGATTCGATACTTATGCTATTAGCAGGTTTTATATAACTTAACTCATCCAAATTCTTGGTTCATACTTTTCGACACAAACAATACTAACATAAACCAACAACAAAATCAAATCCCAACGTGACCAAATCATTTACCAAAAATACAAAGTTTATCAACATCAAGAATACTTACCTTCAAAAATAAAATTATCAATTTTACTAACAACCCGATTCATAAATTTTAACAAGTACAAAGTTGAGTGATTTCTTACAACCAACTCGATGACAATGAATCCGAAGGCCAACCCAAGAGTTTATCACCGCCACAACTTCCAATCGACCTAGAGCAAAACACAAATGATGTTTCTTCACCCTTAGAGCTTTCTTATCTTTTTGTGGTGGGATTTGGAGTGTGGCACTCTTGGGGGTCTCGGCTGAAATAAAAAGGGAAACACAAGAGGAGTCTTTGACCAAGCTTTCTCATCTTGTAACTTGGTTTGAAGCCAAATTTAGTTAACTTCCAAAACTAGACGAATCTTGGATATTGGCTCAAGATAGATTGGTTTGAAGATTTATTTCTCTTAGGTGGTTTATCTTGATCCTTCTTGGATTCCATCGAAGGGTAGCCGGCGCATCAAGAGGGGATTTGGGAAGCAAAAACTTACATGGTTTTGGTGAGGATAGATGAGGAATATTAGGAAGAGGTGTGTTGGTTTACCATCTTGGGAGATTCGGCCTATATGGAGCGTAGATATGAGGAGCAGGTCTAGGGGTTGAAGAAGATTGATATCTCTTCCTTTTTCTGCTTTTGGTGAGGTTTTGTCGTGTGTGGGATAAGAAGACAAAGGATGCATTATCTCACTTTTTATTTAGTGTATTTATTCATTCATTTATGTAAGTATATGTATGTAGGATACTTATTGTATAAAATGTATGCATATACATTATACTTATGTATGTTTGTACTTGAGTCTTATAAAAGTTATTGCTCAAATGGATGTGTGTTAAATACTTTGTGTCCGTGTGATTAAATTGTGACCGAGGTATCATTGTTTGATAACTTTTAGATGTAATATCTTATGGTCACGCATCGGAGATATTATTATTTTGTAATATTTTTCTTTACGGTTGTTTGTCATTTGCTTTATCAAACCCTTATCATAGTGTCGATGCAGCGTGCGATTAATTGATTCTTGGGGAAAACGAGATAACCTCTCGTCTTACAATTTAAATCATAAGACAAAATGAAATATTCATAAAATGATATGAATGCAAGAGTGGTGAAATTTTTCTTGTGTATGCGAGTTATCTACTCAAATGATCGAGCAAAGCTTATGCATGCTTCATGACTCATGCTTAGTAATAATAAATTACTAATTATCGCTTAAATTTTGTGAAAATTTACCGTGTGTCACATCCTCCCGCTTGGAAGAAAACCGTCCTCGGTTTTTAGTTAGGATTACTTGTTGAAATAGAGAAAAGGTGTGGGTATTTGCGCTTGAATTGGTCTTCACGCTCCCACGTGTATTCTGGACCTCTTTGAGAGTTCCAACGGACTTTGACGATCGGGATGCGGCTTTTCTTAAGCCGTTTGATCTCTCTATCCATAATTTCAATGGGTTCCTCGACAAAATTCAATCTTTCGTCAACTTGGATTTCTTCCAAAGGAATAGCAAGAGTTTCGTCGAAAGACATTTCTTCAAGTTGCATCGTGAAACACGTTGTGTCTGAGTGAGTTCTTGTGGTAATTCGAGTCGGTATGCTACGGTCCGATTCTTCGAGAATTTTGAAAGGTCCAATATAACGAGGATTTAACTTTCCACGTTTTCCAAAGCGGATCACGCCCTTCCACGGCGCAACTTTGAGCATAACTTTATCTCCCACTTGAAACTCAAGTGGTTTCCTCCTTTATCCGCGTAGCTCTTTTGTGTCACGAGTCGCTTGCGATCGGTTTTGATTTGTACAATCTTCTCGGTAGTTTCTTGGATTAACTCCGGACCAGTAAGTTGACTTTCTCCAACTTCGGCCCAACAAACAGGTGATCTACACTTCCGACCATAGAGTGCTTCATATGGTGCGGCTTTGATACTTGTGTGATAGCTGTTATTGTAAGAAAATTCAGCTAATGGCAAGTGCTTATCCCAGCCATTTCCAAAGTCTATCACACATGCTCTTAGCATGTCCTCCAGTGTTTGAATGGTTCTCTCGCTTTGTCCATCGGTCTGAGGATGATAAGCGGTGCTCATATCGAGGTTAGACCCTAAAGCATCTTGAAGTGATTTCCAGAAATTCGAGGTGAAACGGCTATCTTTTTCTGAAATGATGGAAATTGGTACACCATGGCGTGCGATGATTTCCTTCAGGTATAGTTGTGCAAGTTTTTCCATTCCATCACTTTCTTTCATCGGTAGAAAATGTGCTGACTTGGTGAGACGGTCAAATATTACCCAAATAGTGTCGTAGCCTTTAGAGGTTTTAGGTAGCTTAGTGATAAAGTCCATTGTTATACGTTCCCATTTCCACTCGGGGATTTCGGGTTGTACTAGTAGACCTGAGGGTCTCTGAAGTTCAGCTTTAACCTTTGAACAGGTTAAACATCGGCTAACATATGTTGCAATGTCGGCTTTCATGTTTGGCCACCAAGTACAATTTCTTGGATCGAGATACATCTTGTCGGATCACGGGTGGATGGAGTATTTAGACTTGTGGGATTCGTGCATAATAATGTCGCGAATTCCTCCGTAGAGTGGTATCCAACTTCGCTCTTTGAAACACAAGGTTCCATCCGACCTTTTCACGAATCCATTTTCACTTTCGGCATTCCGTAAAGGTTCTCATTCGGACGATTTTCCTCCTTGAGTGCTTCAATTGAGCCTCAAGAATCTTGGTTGGAAGAGGTGAACTAATTGTCATACCCAAGGATCGACTCTAAGAGGTTTTGGTCGCTCTTTCCTCATCGAGAGCATCAAGAACTACATTCGCTTTACCGGATGGTAACGAATCTCGCAATCGTAATCACCGAGTAATTCCAACCATCGGCGTTGTCTCATGTTCGGTTCTTTCGATCCAAAATGTGTTGTAGACTTTTGTGATCGGTGTATACGACACACTTCGTGCCATATAAATAGTGTCTCCAAATTCGAGTGCGAACACAACCGATCCTAACTCCAAGTCGTGCGTTGTGTAGTTTTCTCATGAGTCTTCAATTTGCGAGGCGTATGCTATCACTTTCTCTCTTTGCATTAACACCGCTCCTAGCCCCTGTGTGAAGCGTCGCAATAAACAACAAAGTCTTCACTACCTTGGTAAGGCCGAATGGGTGCACTACACAACTTTTCTTTAAGGAGTTGAAAAGCTTCTTCTTCTTTTCTCCCAGTCAAACTTGGTGTTTTTCGGTTTAGCTTGGTTAAAGATTTGGCAATCTTTGAGAAACCTTCAATGAATCTTCCAGTAGTATCCAATGAGTCCTAAGAATTGGCGTATTTCAATAGGAGTTGTGGGTGTCGCCCAATCCTTTATTGACTCGATCTTAGCGGGATCTACATGAATACCACGACCGTCGATTACATGACCTAGGAATTGCACAAGAGATATCCAAAACTCACACTTGAGAACTTCGCATACATTTCTTCCTTCTTCAACAATTCCAAGATCAACCTAAGATGCTCTTCGTGTTCTTTCACACTCTTGGAATAAATTAGGATATCGTCAATGAAAACGATCACGAATTTATCCAAGTAGGGTTTACACACTCGGTTCATGAGGTCCATGAACACGGTGGTGCGTTGGTTAACCCAAAGGCATGACTTGGAATTTGTAATGTCCATAACGAGTTACAAGGCGGTTTTGGGAATGTCTTCTTCCCGAACTCTTAGTTGATGGTATCCGGATCTTAAGTCGATTTTTGAATAAACGCTTGAACCTTGAAGTTTGTCGAATAAGTCATCGATTCTCGGTAGTGGGTAGCGGTTCTTAATGGTTAGTTTATTCAATTCACGATAGTCAATGCACATTCTGAAAGTTTCGTCCTTCTTCTTGACGAATAAGACTGGTGCTCCCCATGGTGATGAGCTCGGTCTAAGGAACCCTTTTTCCGCAAGTTCCGACAACCGGTTTGATAACTCACGGAGTTCCATTGGAGCTAATCGATAAGGTGCTCTTGCCACCGTGCGGCACCGGCACTAGATCGATCCGAAATTCAACTGTCGGGTCGGTGGAGTCTGGCAAGTCTTCGGGAAAGACTTGAAAATTCTCTCACTATTGGTACGTCTTCCGACGTTTTCTTCCTTTTCTTTTTCGTCCTTTCCGGTGACTTGTGCTAGGAAGATGTGACATCCTTCTTCGATACACCTCAACACCTTGGTACGAAATGACATGCGCCTTGAAGCGTTTCTTCGTCTACCGTCCCTTCTATTGTTAGGACTTCATCTCCATAGGGTAATTGGACGAGCTTCTCATCACAAATGATGGCAGCATGATATTTTGCTAACCAATCCATTCCGACGATGACATCAAAACTACCCAATGTTACTGGTATCAAGTCGATATTGAATGGGTGGTTTAACAGGTTAAGGGTGCAACCTCTTATGATGGTATCTACTCTTTCTACATTACCGTTAGCTAGTTCCACGTTGTATGCATTTCCTAATGCAGTTGGGGCAATATCGAGTAGTGGACTAAATGCATTAGAAACAAAACTCCTATCGGCTCCCGTATCAAACAATATGGATGCATAACGGTTATTTATAAGGAACGTACCCGTCACAACATTCGGGTCTTCCTGAGCTTCCACTTTGGATACAGTATAGACTCTCCCACGAGCTCCTTCTCCATTTCCCTGATTACTCGTCTGTCCAACATTTCCCTGAATCCTGCCATTCCCATGGCTTCCTGGATTTCCTCGGTTTCCTTGGTTTCCTCCATGGCCTTGGTTCCTGGTCTTTCGGCATTCATTCTTATAATGCCCTTTCTCACCACAACCAAAGCATGTTATAGCGGCTTTTGGATCCTGAGTTGGGGCTGTTTGAACCGTCGCCAATAACTTGGACCTGCAGTTCCTGGTTAAATGTCCGATTTTCGACAATTCGACACTTGATCAGACATGCCCTTGTGATGCGGTGTGCATCGATTACACAATGGTGCGATCCACGAGTACGGTTTCCTTTCCCCACACCCATTGCATAAGCTCTAGCAACATTTTGCCTCTTGCTTTGATTGTTCTGTTGTTTCCACTGTTGTTGCCACGGTATACATTGTTGTTGTAGCTTTGAGAATGGTCGTCCCATTTCCTCTTATTGTCAACCACTTTGTCCATGGAATCCTCAATCACTTGGTCCATGAGCTTGTTGGCTACTTCGATAGTTTCATGAAGATCATGCAGCCTTAGAAGTGGTAACGTTGCCCTTGATAGGTTGGGGCAGTCCTCCGATGTATCTCTCTAATAATCGAGTCTCAGTGGGAACCATTTCAGGACACAATAAGGCTAGTTCTTGAAATCGCTGATTATAAGCAGCCATATTGGTGCCTTGAACCTTGAGGTTCCAAAACTCATGCTCGAGCTTCTTGATCTCATTACGAGGACAAGATGCTTTGAGTACCATTTCCTTGAAGTTCTCCCATGGCATGGCATAGGCAACATCGATACTAGCGATTTCAAAAATTGTTCCACCAGTCAAGGCAACATCCGTGAAAGTGAATGATGCATACTTAACCTTAGACTCTTCTTCACAATTGCATATTCGAACACGGTCTCGAGCTTTTCGATCCATCTAGTCGGACCGACAGCTCCTTCCGGTTCCACTAAAGCCTCAGGTCATGGTTTCTGAAAGTCCCGATAAGTACAAGTGCGGTTGTGGTGGATGGTCTCAAAGTTCCAACATTAGTAGACAGTGGTTTCTTTGCGACTAAAGCGGCGTTCACTCGATCATTGACTAGTTGGTCAATCATGGCTTGATTCATGATAGGTTGGATTGGAGTAGCCCTAGCGGAGTAGTGGCTTCATCATCGATCGTGTGTGACTCGCTTTGGAATAGCGGTGTTTGCGACTTGGTTGCGGTAACCCTCACCGGAATAGGAGCATTGGAAGCTCCACCGGGGTTGGTGCGTTTTGATCTTCGTTTTGGCGGCATTTCTGCGGTGGGAAAGGTGATAAGATATATAACCTTTAGTCAAGGTAAGTGCCAAGTAATAGTGTAAATATCGCAGATAGATCATATGGGCAATCTATAAAAGAAGAGACAATTGGATAGGAAAATAAGTCTGACATAGATAGAACTTCGGTTACAAGGTTCCTACGGTACATGATGAGATACTAGATGGAATATAACCGAAATACAACGGAAATACGACGAAAATACAACTGAAGTACAAGGGTGATAACTAACACTAACTGTTATAAATCCAGTTTAGTGTGATACATCATGAAATCATATCTAAGGATATCCACGCTCGGTACGGAGTCGCTCAATGGTAGCAATCAACTCTCGCTGCGTATCCTCCAAACTCGCGATACGTCTCATCTGAGATGCTAACATAGACTCTAAACCAGTAGTCCTCTGCCATCCTTCTCTGACAGTATCTCTCGCAATCCACTGGACGCGCTCTAGCTCCTCTAGTCGTCCATGCATCTGGGCTTGACCTCTGCCCAAGGCTCGTGCTCTGCTGTCCAACTCTCTGACGTCCTCAACCTGAGCCTCAACCCTAAGACCCAGTCGAATCCTCTCGTATCTCTCGAGCTCCATGCTCTCAAACAACACATCGAGAACTCGGTCTAAACCCTCAACACGCCGCTCGCAAGCTTGCAAGCGTGTTGGATCGACTCTCTAGGCGATTCGGTATGGACTCCTAGCGAGTCTCATGAGAATCTAATCGAATCAACACTCTCTCGGTGAGAGTTAGCTCATCATCTAGAGATCACGATGGAGTCCAGCACCGGCGTGCCTCAACCGGTCAGACTACTTCAATAGTCTCGAAGTCGTCTGAGTGGCGCGAGCAAGGCGCTCCATGTCCGTGCGGATGGTATGAATGAAGGTGATGATGGACTATAGCTCGGGCTCGCGATATGTGGTACATAATCGACCAAACAACCAATATCTCTCAAGCAACCTCATCACTCTCCTCCACGGCTATGGAGGAAAGCGACTCTGTCCTAATCCAAATGGTGCATCAATATCCATGTCCTCGCCCAACCTCTCGAGCCATCACGGAGCTCGTCCTATCTCTCGAATACTGGACAATCTCCGGACCAGTGTATCCATATCTGCTGCTTTGTGCTAACATGTCCGGGGACACTCTCGATCGGCATAGGCTCGTAGTTCCTCCTCGGGATCCTCTTCCGGATCTTCTTCCGGTCTTCCTCGAGTAGGAATCGGTAGATCTCCGAGTCTCGATGAGGTGGTGACTCGGTGGATGATGGTGTCGGTGACTCAAGCGATAGAAGGACCCATGTAGCGGCGGGTCATTTGAGAAGCTAGTGCAGGCATAAATGAATACCGCTCTCGATATCCAGGTACTCTCACAATCATGCGGGGTTTTTGTCTGCGTGTCAACAAAGCTGATGGAGTGGTGGTAAGGGTAGGTATAGATGGAGTAGGTGCAATAACTGGATGAGCTGCTAGTGTGGCCTGAATATACGGATCAGTGGCTAAGTGTGCAAGCTGACGGATGGTAGGTGAGTGAGCAAGTAGGATGTCCTCCATGAACATCGTGAGGAAGGTCAGTGAAGGCATGGTGCATGACAAGGCGGTGCATATGTGTAAGTATGTGGAAAAATATGCTCATGATGAATATGAAATAGTGCATAAGTAAATAGGAAATAAAACATGTAATCCTATTTAAATAAATTCTAAGTAAAATGGCAAGTAAGGCAAGCGGCAATCGGTGGTCGTAGTATGATGTTTTGGTGAAAAGTAGTTATAGTTTAGGGTTTATATGTACCTAGTTCTTTATAACCTTGGCTCTGATGCCAATCTGTAACACCCCCAAATTTTGTTTAGCGGAAGCATACGTGTTATTCGGGAGCGTTACGGGATTGGTGAATCATAACACAAGTAATAAAGAACGGAACACATACTCCGTTTAATTTCATAAGATATTTTAAAACATTATCTTACAACAATGTTTTGATAAATGGGCACATCCCATTACTTATAGTGGTCCCAATGTAAAACATCGTTTCTGTGTAAAAACACTTCTTTAATACTACTACGACCATTTATCCGCTTCTTGCCTTGCATCCATGAACATAACTAAACACACGAGAAAATATGCTAAAAGGTCACTAAAAGTGGTGAGTTCATAGGTTTAAGTTAAAATAGTAAGTTGGACCATAAGCAAAGTCATATAATCATTACAACGAATATAATGATATATGTATGAATGTCTATTACGTTAGCTCTAAGTTCATGCAACCGATACTACGACGGTTTCGTATGCTAAAAGATGTCATACAATATAGGGGCCCATAGCAAGTGTTTTGTCCTCAACACTTGATTCCGACATGGTATACGTTTCGCCTTGGCCTAAGCATGGCCAACCGAACGGAGGAGTCACCCTCAATAGATCTATTTATAACATTCGCGTTTCCCAATGGGGAATTGACGGTTCATGAAAAGGGCATTCTCTAGGGACATAAGGGCTTAGGCTAAACCACGTAATAGTAATCATGTAATAGTTTTGGTCCATAAAAGGTTTTGCATATTTCTCACCCCAAAATGTATAAAGCAGTTTATCAAGTAAAGAGGGCTATGAAAACTCACCTTAGCAAATGTGCAATCCAAATGTGGGATTAGTGATGGTTGTGGAGCGGCACCGACACGCTACCTAGATAAGGAGGGCAATGTTTTAGTCCATTGTTTTAAGTATTCCTTACTTAAAGTAGTTCAATGGTTTTTATAATTGTGTTAATACTAAACGTAAGTTTGTAAAATTTGTTAAAATGATTTTACTAGTAAGTATACGAAGTATATATACTTTTCATGTTGACGCTATAACGGTATTAAAATCCAAAATTTGGTTTGAGAATAGTTACGTTATTCTTTTAGTAAGTATATAATGTATATATTCTTATTTAAGTTGACACATGATAGTAGTATCAAAATCAAATAATAGTTGATTTATTTTCTAATTGTATTTAGAAAATATGTAAGTTGAAGTGGGAGACTTTCACATTTAATAAATGATAAAATGATATAGTGGTCTTTATTTATCAAAATTTGCTTGTAACATTTGGCATTTATGTTTACTAGTTTACTTGTCACTACACATGTTTAAATATCTAAGTAGGAGATTTCAAATACGCGGGAAAGAGTTTAGTTCATTATTGGATTTCAGATTTACGTTTCGAGTTTTATTTCTCCGGTTACATTTAGCTGTCAAACTAGCATTCATTAAACACAAGTGGTTGTGGCCAGACATGAATGGGTTTAGCACTGGGCCTAGGCCCGGAATAGCATAAGGACCATAAAAGAGCTTCGGCCCAAAGATGGTTTGGGGAGTCTTGTTGGAGGGTTGGACTGGGCTGCGGCCCAAGGGAATACAAAGAGTAGATTTGCAACAATTTGGTTCTAACACCTTACATTTCAAAGTCTTATTATTGGTGTATAAATTTCGGACGCCAAGGGAAAGTAGCTTAAATACTTCAAGTGGTATGCCGCTAACTCGGAGTTATGCTCAACCAAGAGTGTCGTGACTGATGTGTTCGACACACATCTTTACCACTTGATTAAGCTATAAAAATCCGAATGTTACTCGAGGCCAACATGTAAGTCTTACCACGTTAGAACAAGGAAAGAAACGACAAGACCATACTAGTTGAGTTCTACTCAACTCGACCTCATCTAGACATCAACATGTAGGCTAACAACTCATGATTTTATTTGCTTATCATAACAACACTAGTTTTCGAAGGCGAGGCAAGGTACCACAATCCATATTCCATTTCTAGATTCAACAACTTATTAGACATTAGTAGATTTCACAAGACTCACATTTTCTAAACTCCTATTCTCAACAGGAAATTATCAAAATGCAAACAACATGCTAGCTTTTACTTAATTTCTGCCATAGTGTAGAGAAGTTTTTGAGCAACATGTCGTCAACCCGGAGTTATGCTCACACCCATGGTTCGTGACTGATGTGCTCCACGCACATCTTGACCACCTGTTTGAGCTGAAATAATTCGAATGGTACTCGAAGTCGACATACATATTTAAAAACAACGACACGCTAAAGCCTTTTGATAGTTGAGTACTACTCAACCTGGCTTCTCTACATTACTATGAAATTTTTCGAGTACTAAAACAAAGTGTCACAACTATCTTAATTTCTCGATTCGATACTTATGCTATTAGCGGGTTTTATATAACTTAACTCATCCAAATTCTTGGTTCATACTTTTCGACACAAACAATACTAACATAAACCAACAACAAAATCAAATCCCAACGTGACCAAATCATTTACCAAAATACAAAGTTTATCAACATCAAGAATACTTAACTTCAAAATCAAATTATCAATTTTACTAACAACCCGATTCATAAATTTTAACAAGTACAAAGTTGAGTGATTTCTTACAACCAACTCGATGACAATGAATCAAGGCCAACCCAAGAGTTTATCACCGCCACAACTTCCAATCGACCTAGAGCAAAACACAAATGATGTTTCTTCACCCTTAGAGCTTTCTTATCTTTTGTGGTGGGATTTGAAGTGTGGCACTCTTGGGGTCTCATTTGAAATAAAAGGAAACACAAGAGGAGTCTTTGACCAAGCTTTCTCATCTTGTAACTTGGTTTGAAGCCAAATTTAGTTAACTTCCAAAACTAGACGAATCTTGGATATTGGCTCAAGATAGATTGGTGTGAAGATTTGTTTCTCTTAGGTGGTTTATCTTGATCCTTCTTGGATTCCATCGAAGGGTAGCCGGCGCATCAAGAGGGGATTTGGGAAGCAAAAACTTACATGGTTTTGGTGAGGATAGATGAGGAATATTAGGAAGAGGTGTGTTGGTTTACCATCTTGGGAGATTCGGCCTATATGGAGCGTAGATATGAGGAGCAAGTCTAGGGGTTGAAGAAGATTGATATCTCTTCCTTTTACGCTTTTGGTGAGGTTTTGTCGTGTGTGGGATAAGAAGACAAAGGATGCATTATCTCACTTTTTATTTAGTGTATTTATTCATTCATTTATGTAAGTATATGTATGTAGGATACTTATTGTATAAAATGTATGCATATACATTATACTTATGTATGTTTGTACTTGAGTCTTATAAAAGTTATTGCTCAAATGGATGTGTGTTAAATACTTTGTGTCCCGTGTGATTAAATTGTGACCGAGGTATCATTGTTTGATAACTTTTAGATGTAATATCTTATGGTCACGCATCGGAGATATTATTATTTTTGTAATATTTTTCTTTACGGTTGTTTGTCATTTGCTTTATCAAACCCTTATCATAGTGTCGACGCATGCAGTGCAGTGTCGGTTACTGGGGGAAAACGAGATAACCTCTCGTCTTACAATTTAAATCATAAGACAAAAAATGAAATATTCATAAAATGATATGAATGCAAGAGTGGTGAAATTTTTACTGTATGCGAGTTATCTACTCAAATGATCAGGCAAAGCTTATGCATGCTTCATGACTCATGCTTAGTAATAATAAATTACTAATTATCAGTTAAATTTTTGTGAAAATTTACCGTGCATCACATAATGCTTTCGTCTTGACTCTTTCGGCATCCTTCACTAATGCCTTCGACACAACACTTCTATGGAGGAAGAAAGAACTATCAACAAGAGAACTTGATGGTCTTGATGATGACGAAGCATGGCAACTCATGGACTTGAACTTGCTCGACTTCAAAAGTGGTGATCTCGCCTTTAAGAGGAACCTAGAGAATCACACAAAACAAAAGACAAACTACATAGAAAGATCCCTTAGGATCGGTGGTTAGAGAGTTACAATACTTGGGGAAAGTATGTGTGAGAGTGGCAAACCAAAAGGAAGAAATGGCTCACTATTTATAGAGGAGAAACACTTACTGTTCTACGGATCCCACGGATCCCACCTTCAAGGGATCCGTCTAGTGTAATGCTAGGGATCCGTGGGACGCTCCTCTTTGCCCATGGGTATTTTGGTTGTGGGTCATGGGTTATGGGTTGATCCATGGGTATTTCTTTAGATACAATGTACCTAATGGGTGCAATGCATCTAGTCAAATGGGTATTGGTCAATACCATGGGTTGTAGTTTTTACCCATTTATAATACATACTAGTTATGTATATATTTGCCCAATATGTAAACACTAGTTGTTGTACATATGTGTTACTAAATCATAAAATCACTTATACTTGTTTTAGTGTTTTATGTGAAAACGTAAGTGTGTTAGAAAACTATTGGCTCAAACCATTTACGTATTTTATTTGTTTCGTTAAAATGATTTTACGTTTGTTATCGACAAAACATTATAAGATCGTAAAATATAAATAAACGTTTTTACAGCTTATTTGTATTAACATAACACTCCTCAAAACTACCTAGTATCTCACAAGTATACTTACAATCTAACTCACAAACTTACATCTATCCCAAACATAAATCGTCCACAGTGGTACCAAAGGGAAAGAAAAGAAAAACGTTGCAAGACAAGGGAATAGGAAAGGTTTGGAGATCAACTTGGGTTATAAGAATAACAAGGGGTTCTTGTAGTAGTCTTACTCATCTCGTTTTCATCCCCACTCGTTTGAGTGAAGTAAGTTCATTTTCATCTCGCTCAAATTGTTCCTCTCGTTTATATTCGACATCATACGTTCCTATATCACACGTCTAGAAGTGTTTTAAAACTAAGTTTTACACAAATAAAATTTCAAAACTAGTAGCTAGTTATGTTTGTTAAACTCGTTATCACTTTCAAAAACATATGTCACGTTTTATGAGAACTAGGTGATCTAAAATGCTCGTTACACTTTCATGAAGTCGTATAAAATGAACTACATATTACTCGACACATAGATAACATTACAACACTCAATATCGACCCTAGAAACATTCTAAACACCCCCCCCACCCATTCCCTCGTTAACACTAAAACTAAATAAAAACCCGATTGGGCCTTAAGGCCCAACACGCGAAAACCAAGGCCCATTTCCCCTTTTTACCCGGCCCAACGATTAGAAGAATAAGCTATAAGCTAGGATTAAGCTAAAAATAAGCTTTAGTAAAAATAAAATGGACTTGTGAATTAAAAATGTATTTTTGGACTTCGCTTGCAAAACGTGGGGTGGTAGGGTCTAAAATGTAAGGTTTTGGAAAGTTAAAGGGGTGCTTTTATACGTTAAAAGTCCATGCATGAAAAGTATAGGGTGTGTTGGGTAATATTCGAAAGTTAAGGGTCTCTTTTGTACGTGCATGTGTACGCATGGAAAGTCCAAGGATCAATGTTGTTATTATGCCAAACTAGTTTAAAAAGGAAATATAAACTTTTGTGTCAAAATGTGAACTTTGAAAGTTAAGGGACCAAAGGCGTAAAGACTAAATTTTGACATGTTTTATAAAAACAGTTTTTCCCAAGGACCAAAACTGTTATTTCTGAAAACTGGGAGTATAAGGTATTTTTGGGTAGAAGATGTCATTTTCCCATAGTTGAGGGACTAAACTCGTACTTTTTGAAACTTAAGGGTAACAAGTGTAAATTCAAGAAAAAGTTTAGAAAACTTATAAACTTATCACAACTCCGTAAAAATGAATTTTGACAACTTAAAGTGTATAATGAGTGTTTTTACTTCGATAATTTATTTAACTTATATATATATAATTATAAAAATATAATTATATAAAAACCGTAATTCGATAATAACGCACCTTGATTATAAACGAACTAAAACACTCAATAACATCGTTATGTTCACAAAACAACAACGGGGAACATTTCACTTATGCATAAGTGAAAACTGTTGATAAATATCAAACTAAGTCGATGTAGCACGTAAGTCGAACTTAAAATACTAAGCACGCACAACGCTCTATTGAATTGGATAATTCAATGATCTATTGAATAAGTATATTCAATGCTCTATGATTTTGGTCGCGAACCAAAGGTTTATTATATTCTGAGTCTTGTCATCTCATTCTTAGGTTTCGGTTTGGAGCCTCCGCTACATCGTGCTTGATCATATTGTGCTTGTTCATTTTCATTAAGGTGAGTTCATAGCCTCGATTTTATTTGCAAACCCCACTAGGGAGATAAATGCTCTAAACTAGAACACAAGGTTTTTTTATAAATGTTCGCTACTTGATTATTGGAATTGCCTAAGTATTTAGCCATAAGTCCCCTGTATCATGAACCATTAGTCACCGCGAGTGAACGTAGATATCGTGAATAGTACTATGGGGAGTAACGACCCCATCTTGGTTATAGAAAATAACCGGGGCGCACCATATTTGAATTGCATTAGGTAATTGGCTATTACCTCATTTGGGGCAAACTATTACGTACACCAGTAATTCGGTGTATGCAGTTGAGTCTTGGTTGCATGAGCTTAGCGCATAATAATCTGTGATTTTCTTTTTGATATATTGTTAGTTTACAATTATTATGTTCATGTTCTTGTGTTCAACTTTACATTAAACCTATGAATTTCACTCAACATTTTTGTTGACCTTTTTAAGCATGTTATCTCAGGTAATCAATGAAGATTATGTTTGATTCGCTCCCAAACGGTCAGGTTTTATTACACAAGTCAACCACTTGTGAATGGTCAACCGTAATAAAAGCCAAACAGTCTGAAACCAAAGCAATTAAGTCCAGGAGAGTTTAGTGTTTCCCCAGGTCGTTAAGTCCCAACGAGCTGTGCGATTGAAGCTAAACGCGTAGTGATCGAGTGATATTGAATAGGAAAAGGGGTATGATAATACTAGATGACAAAGGAAAAATCTGAGAAAGAAAATTAAAAAGCTAAATTATATTAAATAAACGCTATCACTATTTTTAAAATTGGATTTTCTTGATTTTACTTTTATAAATTTGAATTAAAAACTAATTTTAAACTTTAAAACTAAATTAAAATACTAAAAATTATGAAATTAAAGAGGAAAATTATGAAACTATTTTTCAAAAATCTAAAATAACTAAAGAGAATTTTCAAAACTAATTTTGTATTTTTCTGATTATTTTTCTATTTTCTATGAATTAAAAACTGTTTAAAACTAATTAAATGGCTAAAAATTACAAATTTAACTAAGAAAAATCTGGAAAAATTATTTTTTTGCTTTTTATATTTATCTTAATCTATGAAAATTGAAAACTTATTTTTTTGAAGCTTTTCTGGATTATTTGTATTAAAAGCTATTTAAAAAGTCTTAAAAACTGATTTAAAATAAGAAAAATACTAAACAGTAATGGAAAAATATGAAAAATTCAGGAAAAGTCTAAAATATTATTCTAAGTCTAAGAAAAATATAAAAACTAGGGCTTATGTGTGAGAATATGAAGCTGTAGAGCAAACTGATTGAGAATAAGCACTAAAAATAAGCAAATAAGCACTAGAAAGCACAAAATGAACACAGAAGCTAGATTAAGCTATAATTCAGTGAAAAGAACCTATATCAACTAGTCTAACCCTGGTAGATGCAAAATACATTGACTTGACTTGTTTGAATTTAGAAACCAAAATCAGTATACCCACCTAATTAGAGCTTATCAAACGACTTATTCAAATAAGCTAGACGAAAACCAAACTTTGAATACTCAAGACCACCACCCAAACTATAACTAAACCAAATTTCAAACCCTAAGGAGCTAAAACCAAACCTGCACAAGGTCTCAGAAGTTGCTCGCTCACACTCGATGTATCTTGAGTGTGAGCAGGGAGATGGGTGCTTATTGGACAGCTGATTAGGAGCTTGTAAAGACTTGAGAAAATTCAGCAAAAATCATATTTCAAAAATAGGCCAACTGAACTTGTTAATTCCAAAATTTCACTTGAATTGAACCAAAATTGAAGCTATGAAAAATCAACAAAGGTTGGTGAAAAACTGAGTTTTACAACTTTTGACTTTTGATCAGATTTGAGAACTTTGACCAAAGTGAGATTTGAGCTTAATTTGTGAACTGATATTGATGATTTAAGGTAAAGTGAGACCAAGTAAAGCTAACTTAACTATTTTTAAACCTAGATGCTTAATATTAACTACTGAATCTTAGTGAGTTGAGAATGAAATCAGATATTAACCCATTTTGACTATGAGTAGTAACAGATTCAAAATTATGACCAAAGTAACTTTAATATACCTAATAATGACTAAAACCAATAAACTTAACTACTGAATTGTCCTAAAACTCAGATAAAATCCTTGTGCCAAACACTGTTATAAGGACAGATGACAAGTTTTTTCAAATCAAATTGCAATTCCAAGCTTAAGCTTACTCCCAACAGATTCCATAACTCAAATTAAACCTAAATTAATCAAACTTAATAACAATTTTACTCTAAAACCTAAATGATCTAATGATGCAAAAATTGACAGAATAAATGCAGATAGCTAATGCAGTATTTAACAAGTCAAACCAATAATCTAATGCTTGACATAAACTACATGAAATAACACATAAACAAAGAGATTCACTATGCTACTGATATAAGATAGAATTTAAAAGAACTAACCAAGGTTCTGCCACTATGGCATGTAAGCTGAGATCAATGAAACCACTATCCTAACCTGAACTTATTATCAACCCATATCCAACTCAGAATCAACCCATATCCATAGCTATCTCAGCAACACAGATTAATTCAACCATAATTCTGAACCTTTGACTTTTGTTGACCAAAATCCAAATTTGCTTGAACCTGAGTTATAAGCTTACTAAAAGCTATGGGCAGCTTTAATAAGCTTATTTGAGTTATAATGAAGCTTATTGAAGCCTGGCACTTAACAAGTTTAAAACAGATATGATTACAGAAAAGGGAAAAACAGAAAACTTAACCAAACTTGAATTTATCACTTAAAATAAGTTACAATAGATTGAACAGGTTTAGATTGGTACAAATAAGATGAAAATTACAAACTTTGAGCTACTTTAAGATTTTTAAGATAAAACGACATACATGAAATTAAAACTAATAACTACTACTTGTCTCTCCTTCTCTTCCTTCTATTTATTAGCAAAAGTCTTCCCCTCTCTCCTCTGATCATTTCCCACTTCTCTTTTGGGCCATTGGATGATTGGAGTGGATTTTAGCCGTTGATGGCTTTTGGCGCCAAAACTGATATAGCAACTGGGGGTTTGAGTGCAAGGAAGGAGAAACATTAATTGTTTCTTGGATTTTTGGGTGAGGTGGAGTGATAAGGGTGTGGGTTGTGATGTGGAGGAATGGAGAATGGGGTGGTTTTGCAGACAGTTGGTGAAGAAGACAGGAAAAAGGAGGGCGGGAGTTGACTTGGTTTGACCGGGGGGTATTATTAAGGGGAAGGGTTCAAGTTGGGGGTCACCGCTTTGGTTCAAGGGTCGTGTTGGGGGTCAGGGGGTTCAAGGTCAAGTTGGGTTTGTTTATTAATAACACAGGACCAAACTTGCAATTTCGATTTTTGAAGGACCAAATTGCAACTTTCCCAAACTTATCAAAAGGGCCAAACATGCCAAGTTTCATTAGTACAAGGACCATAAAAGATAATTTTCCATTTTTAAACTTTCAAGGACTATTTTTGCCAATTTTGAAACTTGAGGACCAAACTTGTAAATTCTCCAAACTTTTACCCAAGGATCATTTTTGATAAATTTTGATTTTGAAAGGACTTGGGTTGACTTTTATTCCAAAACAAATGCTCGTGGACCGATTTTGTCAAGATTTGAAAGTTGAGGGACCGAACGCCAATTAAGCAAACTTAGCTCGTTTTTCATCGATTTTAAACATTTTGCATCCGAAACATATAAAATACAATTTTGGGATATTTTCGATTTTGATGCATTTCGAGTGTTTTAAATGTTTTGCGATTCAGATTGACCAAAAATGATGAGTATTTACACACTCATCAATCCCCACACTAAACTATTGCTAGTCCCTAGCAATCTTTTATGAAAACTTAATGGATTTGAATCTCTTTATCAAAAGCCATTACTCGGAGTAGCCAATTGTTTCAGCTTCAAGTAAGAACCTTGGTACAATGATAACCAAATGATTTTGAGCAAATCACCGACTTTCAACGGTTTTGATTTGTCTTTACCGAAGCCGTTTGCTTCGGACTAGCCAACTCTTAGATAATATATACTATCTTTGGTAAGTCGATTACCAATTATGGTTTTCCAACCGCCTTTACCACAAGCCATAAACTTGCGGGCTAACCAACTCTTCACTAATTAAAGATATGGTGAAATGAACACCATACAATTTTGGGCAAATTGCAAGCCGTCAACGGATTTGAGATATCTTTACCAAGAGCCGTTTGCTCTGGATTAGCCAATCCTTTTGTTTATTAGACATGGCGGATCGATAATCAGTAAGTCGAGTAAGTGCAAAACACTTACTCCAAAAAAATTGGCCAAAATGGGGAATTGGGTGGTATAATTACATGATAAAATTCGTGAGAATTCCCCACACTAGAAATGAATATTGCCTCAATATTCAAAGTACCGCAGTTATGCCGAAACATAGAACGTAAAAGGGAAATATTACGGCCATTTTTTATTTTTTTTGATGAAAACTTATATACAACAATGGGGCAACTCCCCACTACTAGGGTGGTACACACGGTGAAAACCCATGTTTAACTCATCGTTTTTGATTCCCGAGTCGCTAGCTTGACTCGACCCGTATTCATTTGTTCTTGGGAAGCAACGTGGAAAACCAATCTCGATCGGACTTTCGCTCATAGTGTTAATAAACATATGAACATCGAAAGTTCCACACCGACGAGATACAACCGCGGTATTGTTAATAGTAGAAACTATAAAGGATGATACGGGGTCAAAGATGGTGTCCTCATTCCCGAAAGAGAAAAGGAAAGAGCAACCACACCATCCGTGAAGAATGGAATAAAGATGTGCATGAGAATGCAAGTCCATTCCTCATCAAGAAAAGCAAATCACCATTTTGACATTTTTAAGCTTAGTCTTGAAGTTTGTATGGTGATTGTCAATGAAATTTCGGTAGGGAGGGTTGGAAACGGTTCTTCAATCAATGATTTTCCGGAAAAGGATGTCCCCTCCGGATCAAAGTAAGTATTATCAATTCTGTTGGAATCGACTCATCACTAAGAAAAGCATCGACTTCCTTCCAAAGTTGTCATCTTCCTCATCCGGAGTGAGAGAAGGAATGGAAGAGTCGAAATGGGATAAGAAATGAGTGAATGATCATTATATAGGAGATTTTCAATTTCTCCAAGATCGGCTTCGACATCAAAGAGATCATCGTCACTTTCGATGAAAGTGGATGATGTGAGTGAGTTCATCGGTGAACTCCTCAAGAAGAGGATCGATCTGGGGAGTGATGCCTCGACATACTCGATATCTCCATAAGAAGCACAATCGTCGCTAAAATCGGAGAAAGTCTCAAAATGATCTAGAGAATACTCAAGAGGGAAGAGAATCACACATATGATTAGAAATTCCTGTGACTCTCTCGGGATTGGGCTAAGGTTCTCAACACTAGACTTTATGAATTCGTCCGATTCCTTTTCGTGAATAGTGTCAAGATGCTTGTCCCCATGTTCGAGAGAATGAGTGGGAGGTTCGGGTGTGATAGCGCTTATTTGAGATGGAATCTCAACTGGGGATATCAACCGATGAACTTGATGAATCTTTATAAAATTGAAGGATATCAAGTGTATCGTCATCATCACCGCCATCGAATAAAAGCAATCGAGAGCTAGATCTGGTGCTTTTTCTTTTGCAATTGATTCCATAATAGATTTTTCATATGCATCTTGAGAATTTATTCTAGCGACCGCTCTTCACCAAAGAATTCTTCCATGGATTTTTGATGAGTGCTTCTTTGGGCAAAGTCTTTAACTAAACCCTTAAGATCATCAATGATTTCCATTATATTTTGCATTTCGGAAGAAGTGCTTGATTCATTTGGTCTTGTGGAAGTAGGTCATGATGCGATGTGTCAAAATTGTTACAAGGAAATGTATTCCCGCTTGACAATCCGAAATGACGTGTGGACCTCCACAAGAATCACAACAAAGAAACCGATGTGGCCGTGAGTTGTATGTCTTTGAGTCATAATTATTATCGTGAACCCGCTCATAGACAAGCGTGTTTCCGATTAACAATCGAATCGTAGTGTGAACCACCACAGTTTCACAACAAGAAAAGCTGTGAGTCTGGATCGTGAATCATATGGATATTGGTTATAACCAAGGTTCGAGCATCGCCGAAAACTGCTCATAGACAAACGTGTTTCCGGATTGACACTCAAATCCTTGGTGAGGACCTCCACAAAACTCACACAGATATGTCAAGATCTCATGATGTGGTGGCTGGTAGAATGAATCGATGTGTCATGGTAAGGATAGGGAGCTTGGTTATAGATGCACCCGCTTCTCGACTCCACCATGCTACAACTGGGGCAATTGCCACCATTATAAGGACCACCACACCATTGACAACCAAGAGGGTGAGGATGAGACATAGAAAGAATCAAATGTTTTCATAGGGGTAGGGATGAAGAATCAAAGATGTGAGAGGGTAAAGATGGATATTTTAGGATTTTTGGATAAACATTTTGTAAAAATAAGAAAGAAAATCTTTTTGAGTTTTTGATTTTTAAGATGTTTTTGGATTTTTATAAGAAAATATAAATACATATAGATGGTATGAACAAGGAGTGAATATTCAAATCACTAATCTGCTAAACGTAAGACTATTAGCACAGCTGGCGCCAAAATTTGATTCGCTCCCAAACGGTCAGGTTTTATTACACAAGTCAACCACTTGTGAATGGTCAACCGTAATAAAAGCCAAACAGTCTGAAACCAAAGCAATTAAGTCCAGGAGAGTTTAGTGTTTCCCGTGTCGTTAAGTCCCAACGAGTCATGCGATTGAAGCTAAACGCGTAGTGATCGAGTGATATTGAACAGGAAAAGGTTTATATGATAATACTAGATGACAAAGGAAAAATCGAGAAAGAAAATTAAAAGCTAAATTATATTAAATAAACGCTATCACTATTTTTAAAATTGGATTTTCTTGATTTTACTTTTATAAATTTGAATTAAAACTAATTTTAAACTTTAAAACTAAATTAAAATACTAAAAATTATGAAATTAAAGAGGAAAATTATGAAACTATTTTTCAAAAATCTAAAATAACTAAAGAGAATTTTCAAAACTAATTTTGTATTTTTCGATTATTTTCTATTTTCTATGAATTAAAAACTATTTAAAACTAATTAAATGGCTAAAATTACAAATTTAACTAAGAAAAATCTGGAAAAATTATTTTTTGCTTTTTATATTTATCTTAATCTATGAAAATTGAAAACTTATTTTTTGAAGCTTTTCCGGATTATTTGTATTAAAAGCTATTTAAAAGTCTTAAAAGCGATTTAAAATAAGAAAAATACTAAACAAGAATGGAAAAATATGAAAAATTCAGGAAAAGTCTAAAATATTATTCTAAGTCTAAGAAAAATATAAAACTAGGGCTTATGTGTGAGAATATGAAGTCAGAGAGCAAACCGATTGAGAATAAGCACTAAAAATAAGCAAATAAGCACTAGAAAGCACAAAATGAACACAGAAGCTAGATTAAGCTATAATTCAGTGAAAAGAACCTATATCAACTAGTCTAACCCTGGTAGATGCAAAATACATTGACTTGACTTGTTTGAATTTAGAAACTGAAATCAGCTATACCCACCTAATTAGAGCTTATCAAACAGCTTGTCAAATAAGCTAGACTGAAAACCAAACTTTGAATACTCAAGACCACCACCCAAACTATAACTAAACTGAATTTCAAACCCTAAGGAGCTAAAACCAAACCTGTGCAAGGTCTGCAAGGCTGGTTCACACTCGAGATCTTGAGTGTGAGCAGGGAGATAGGTGCTTATTGGACAGTGATTAGGAGCTTGTAAAGACTTGAGAAAATTCAGCAAAAATCATATTTCAAAAATAGGCCAACTGAACTTGTTAATTCCAAAATTTCACTTGAATTGAACCAAAATTGAAGCTATGAAAAATCAACAAAGGTTGGTGAAAACCGAGTTTACAACTTTTGACTTTTGATCGAGTTGAGAACTTTGACCAAAGTGAGATTTGAGCTTAATTTGTGAACCGATATTGATGATTTAAGGTAAAGTGAGACCAAGTAAAGCTAACTTAACTATTTTTAAACCTAGATGCTTAATATTAACTCTCGAATCTTAGTGAGTTGAGAATGAAATCGATATTAACCCATTTTGACTATGGTAGTAATGATTCAAAATTATGACCAAAGTAACTTTAATATACCTAATAATGACTAAAACCAATAAACTTAACTACTGAATTGTCCTAAAACTCAGATAAAATCCTTGTGCCAAACACTGTTATAAGGACAGATGACAAGTTTTTTCAAATCAAATTGCAATTCCAAGCTTAAGCTTACTCCCAATAGATTCCATAACTCAAATTAAACCTAAATTAATCAAACTTAATAACAATTTTACTCTAAAACCTAAATGATCTAATGATGCAAAAATTGATAGAATAAATGCAGATAGCTAATGCAGTATTTAACAAGTCAAACCAATAATCTAATGCTTGACATAAACTACATGAAATAACACATAAACAAAGAGATTCACTATGCTACTGATATAAGATAGAATTTAAAAGAACTAACCAAGGTTCTGCCACTATGGCATGTAAGCTGAGATCAATGAAACCACTATCCTAACTCGAACTTATTATTAACCCATATCCAACTCAGAATCAACCCATATCCATAGCTATCTCAAAGAACACGATTAATTCAACCATAATTACAACCTTTGACTTTTGTTGACCAAAATCCAAATTTGCTTGAACTCGAGTTATAAGCTTACTAAAAGCTATGGGCAGCTTTAATAAGCTTATTTGAGTTATAATGAAGCTTATTGAAGCCTGGCACTTAACAAGTTTAAAACAGATATGATTACAGAAAAGGGAAAAACAGAAAACTTAACCAAACTTGAATTTATCACTTAAAATAAGTTACAATAGATTGAACATGTTTAGATTGATACAAATAAGATGAAAATTACAAACTTTGAGCTACTTTAAGATTTTTAAGATAAAAACGACATGACAGAAATTAAAAACTAATAACTACTACTTGTCTCTCCTTCTCTTCCTTCTATTTATTAGCAAAAGTCTTCCCCTCTCTCCTCTGATCATTTCCCACTTCTCTTTTGGGCCATTGGATGATTGGAGTGGATTTTAGCCGTTGATGGCTTTTGGCGCCAAACCGATATAAAGAACCTGGGGGTTTGAGTGCAAGGAAGGAGAAACATTAATTGTTTCTTGGATTGTTGGGTGAGGTGGAGTGATAAGGGTGTGGGTTGTGATGTGGAGGAATGGAGAATGGGGTGGTTTTGCAGAGCAGTTGGTGAAAGAAGGAAAAAAAGGAGGCGGGAGTTGACTTGGTTTGACCGGGGGGTATTATTAAGGGGAAGGGTTCAAGTTGGGGGGTCACTGGCTTTGTCAGGGGGGGTCAAGGGTATTGGCAGGGGTTCAAGGGTCAAGTTGGGTTTGTTTATTAATAACACAAGGACCAAACTTGCAATTTCTGATTTTTTGAAGGACTGAAATTGCAACTTTCCCAAACTTATCAAAAGGGCCAAACATTCCAAGTTTCATTAGTACAAGGACCATAAAAGATAATTTTCCATTTTTAAACTTCCAAGGACTATTTTTGCCAATTTTGAAACTTGAGGGACCAAACTTGTAAATTCTCCAAACTTTTTACCCAAAGATCATTTTTGATAAATTTTGATTTTGAAAGGACTTGGGTTGACTTTTATTCCAAAACAAATGCTCAGGGACTGATTTTGTCAAGATTTGAAAGTTGAGGGACCGAAAGCGCCAATTATGCAAACTTAGCTCGTTTTCATCCGATTTTAAACATTTTGCATCTGAAACATATAAAATACAATTTTGGGATATTTTCAGTATTTTGATGCATTTCTGAGTGTTTTTAAATGTTTTGCAGTTCAGATTTGACCAAAAATGATGAGTATTTACACACTCATCAATGTTCAAGACACGGAGCGGGCATATCAAGACCTTTTCTTGTGGTGTAAAACATAAAGTTGTCAATTCTTACAAACTCATGCTCAGTATTTTGGGGAAACATTTGAAACAATTATGAATATTTTGTAACAAACAATGAGTTTTCAATGAATGATAACTACTATTCTTAAAAACGTCTATTTCGAGTCGTTTTCTATGATTATTGACTGTGATCCCCATCCAAGTAACACCCCGATTAGTCTTCCGCTGTCATTATGATCTTGGGGGAGTTACACAACAGGAGATGGAAATGCAACAACAAAAGCTCGAAATAAAGCGACAAATGTTGCTCATCCAGGAACAAAAACAATGACAAAAAGAAAACTCTTATATAATATCCCTACTAATCACTTGAGTGGAATCCACCTCAATAGGGTGTTGCAGATGAAAGAGGCAATCAAGGCGAAGTTGAATTTACCATATTAGTTTACGTTTTTATTTTCGTACGTTCAAGTTTTTAATTATCAATGTAATGTTTTTAATTTATGAATAAAAGTTTAATTTAGTATTTGATTAAGTTTTGTTAAAAAAATGGGTTTAGTGGTGATAAAGGTGATGACCATTAAAGCTGAAAGGTGATGATAGCGATGAAGTGGCGTTGACGTGGATGTGAGGATATAATGACTAGTCTAAGTATGACCTTGACCCGTGCAAGTTTCTGTTTAACAAAAGAGTAAATTGCAACAATCGTCTTTGTGGTGTAACCAAAATGTGGATTCAGTCCTTCGCATTTTAAAACTGCAACGATCGTCCTTATGGTAAAATTTGGGTTGCATATTCAGTCATTGGCTAAAGTTAAATTACCAGAATGTCCTTGTCTTCAACCCGCTTAAATGGCAAGACAAAGGGGTTTTTTAGTCATTTAACTTTGGCCAGGGACTGGAATATGCAACCCAAAGTTCCCACAAGGACGGTCACTACACTTCTGAATGATTAATGACTGAATTTTCAAAATTCATGCCGAAATCAAAAAGTACCATGAAAGCTTAATTTAATAAAATATACGCCAAAGTCAAATAGTACATTGGGTGAGTAATGATAGTGACAACATGTCAATAGTCTAAGGGTGTTAAATAAGAGACTTATTTTTTCACAAACCAATACATTAATGACATGTATGTTTATACATAAGTTTAAACATACATTTAGTCATCTTTATCTAGTACCAACAAACATACATTTAGTCATATGAATCATTATTCAATACGACTTACTCTTACTTTTTAAATTTTAGTTTTGGGTTGAAAGTATTAAGGCTGTTCCTAGCGGAGCCTCATTATCACCGTGAAAAGCACACTTTACGCACCACCCTTGCTGGTAGGGGTGTTATCGGGTCGGGTTGAGTCGGGTTATGATTTTTTAAAAAGTGACCCGCAACCCGACCCGATAAGTAATCGGGTTATCGGGTTCGGGTGTTATCGGGTCGGGTGTTATCGGGTCGGGTTGTCGGGTTAAAACATCAATCACAGCAGCAGACATGTTATATAAATTCAAACTTCATTGACTGAGCATGCACCATATTATATACATTCAAACTTCATTGACTGAGCATCAACTACACCCAACTTGCAACATTTTATATACATTCAACATTGACTGAGCATGCTCCAACATTTTATATACATTCAACATTCAACATTCAACTTGCAACATTTTATATACCCAACTTGCAACATTTTATATACATTCAACATTTACAGCATATCAACATGTGCAGCAGACCTCATGTAGCAGATCAACAGATTTGCATAAACTCAAATTCACTGACTGCATAAACTTATGTAGCATATCAGACATGTACTAGTTCAGCAGACCTGTAACAGATTCACCATAACATGTGCAGCAGATTCACCTATGCATCAGACCTATAACAGATTCACCATAACTTGTGCAGCAGACCTGTAACAGATTCACCATAACCTGTAACATGTGCAGCAGATTCACCATAACATGTGCAGCAGATTCACAGTTTCAACATAACAAGTTTCACCATAATTTAACCATCAAACAAGAATTTGTGTTGCAAAAAAATTTCACCATGACAGTTTCAAGTGTCAACCATAACAGTTGCAGACTTAAAAGATAAACAAGAATTAAAGTAACAAAGTAAAATTCTAAAAGTAACAAAGTAACAGAAGTAGTAGACTTGCAGCATAGTTGCAGACTTGCAGCAGACCAGAAACACCATAGTTGCAGACCAGAAGTTGTAACAAAGTTCAGTCGTTCAAACTTGCACCTTCTTGCTCCATCAACTCTACATAAAGGAGCATTAAAATTATTTAGCGTTATATAATATGTATCGTATATAGTCAAATATATAAGATAAAAAGAGGTACCTTTTTTCTATTTTTGCAATTATATCCATGTCTTCTTCTTTTTAGGATTTAAACTGATACGAAGCCAATCTTGAGCACAAACTAAGCATTCGATAGTTTTATCACCCAAAGAGCTCCGATATGAATCCAACACTCGACTACTAGTGCTAAATACCGACTCCGAAGCCACTGTTGAGATTGGAATGGCCAACAAATCTCTAGCCATTAAAGAAAGAATTGGAAACCTAGGGCTATTTACTTTCCACCATAGCAAAATATCAAAATGCACGTTTTTATCAAAAGGTTCACAAAATTCACCATTGTACTTATCTAATTCACTATTTGATGAACTAGATGATTGCCCCGTTTTCATCTTACTTCTCAACATATCTCCATGATCGAGTTCGTTGCTAATATTAGTGGTCCTTGGCCTTTTCCTAAGGTTGAACATGAATTAGAAGATGGAGCATGAATACGCACGTAATCTTCATAAAGAAATTTCATTTTCCTTTTGATGTACTCTTTTTTCTTTACCACAACCGATATGCCTTCCCTTCCGTAATGGTCATCCACAATTACATCCAAAAAATCATACTTGTTCCTTGGATCAAGAATGAAAGCAAAGTACACCAACAAATTCATGTTTTCAACCTCACCATAATATTTTTCATATTTTGGCTTCATCGCCTTAGCAATGTCATAGAGATGTTTATCCGTAGGTGGTTCATCATGAATATCATAATCAAGTTGTGCTCTTAAAAGAGCACAAATTGAGGCTAATTCATTGACTAGTGTATGTGATGTCACATACTTAGTCCCGGAAATTCTCAAAGTAATATCATAAAAAGTTTTTAAAAAATGACACAACTTTTTAGCTTTAACCCAATCTTCCGATGTTGGAACCGAATGACCTTAGTTCACAATATGAAGCGCAAAATCCACATCTTCTAAATCATACCTAGCAAAAGCATCTTTATATTCATGAGCTACTTCTAACATATTGTAAGTGGAGTTCCACCTAGTTGGACAATCAAGTACCAAACTCTTAGTTCTATCACATCTAGCACTTCGAGCACATTTATTAAACTTTTCAATCCTAGTACCCGACTTTTTAATCCATTTAGCGGCACACCTAATGCTTTCAATTGAATTACCAACATGTTTTATGCCATCTTGCACTATAAGGTTGACAATATGAGCCGCACATCTAATATGAAGTCGTTATCCTAATAACAAACAATCATGTTTTTTTTTCAAATATAAGCTTCATAAAACCAATAGCATTATCATTTGAGCTTGCATTATCAACTGAAATAGACAATATATTATTGAAACCCCATTCATTCAAACAATTCTCAACTCCTTTTCCTATATAAATCCCCCGATGGCCATCAAGAAGACAAAAGTTCTAGACTTTCTTGACCAAATTCCAATTATTATCTATAAAGTGGCCCGTAAGAGCCATATAACTCTTCTTTTTAATGGACGTCCAAGTGTCGGTAGTCAAACAAACCCTACCAATATTTTTCCTAAATATTTCACGAAGCTTGTTTTTCTCCTGTAAATACAGCCCTAAACACTCTTGTGTTATTACACCTCGACACGGAATATCAAATATAGGTTGGTTGATTCTTTGATAATACCTAAAACCTGAATTCTCAACAAAGCTAAATGGGAGCTCATCGACAATTATCATGTGTGCTAATGCTTCTTTACTTTTTTTTTTATCAAACTTCCATGCCATCATCTTTTTTGCATCTCCACCCTTAAAAGTTATATTAGTTTGAGATGTACTTTGTTTTTCTAAGTAAGGTTTGCATGTCTCTAGATGATTTTTAAGATTTTTGTTACCATGCTTTCTAGAGTGGCACAAGTAAGTTTTGCCGCAATGTTTACACTTAGCTTTTTTATCAGTAGGTTGCTCACCTCTTTTAAGCTTTAGTTCTTCAAAATCATTCCATACAAGTGATGTTTTTTTGCGACCCTTTGGTTGTTCTACCTCGTCGTCAGTGTCACTGGTCTCACGTTCATCAACATCAACAGGGGTTTGTTGATTAACAAAGTTTGATTCTAACGTCATCTAATAACAATAAAATATAGGAAACATCAACAAAACAACAACAAGAAAACAACTAAAAAAATGATTGAAAACTGATCGACAAGAACAAGACAACAAAAAAAAAACCTTTTATTTGATTGATGATGATATTGATCTTGTTCGGATGTTATAATGGATCGATGAAGTTTATTCTGAGGTGATATCAAAAGACGAGGGAGGGAACTAGGTGTGTCATTAAGTTACAGAATGTAAAAAACTGGGAACCAAACGTTTTATGAGAAGTGGGGAAACCAAACGTTTAATAACTCATTGGATGTAAAAAACTAATATATAAAAACTAATACATAAAAACCAAACTTACAGTAACTCATTGGGCCTATAAAACTAATATATAAAAAATAGAAAGTTGATTATCGGGTCTAATCGGGTTGACCCGATAACCCGATAACATTATTTTTTTAACCCTAACCCGACCCGATAACATTATCGGGTTATCGGGTTCGGGTCAAAACAACCCGACAAGATTTTTGACCCGATTAGACCCGACCCGATAAGGCCTTATCGGGTTCGGGTTCGGGTCGGGTTGACTCGACCCTACTGACACCCCTACTTGCTGGCAGCCAAAATCTCACGCGTGAGGAACACAAAATAAGAAGATGAATGTTGATGTGCTCACCGCATATGAAGTTGTGCAACTGTGGCCCCCATGTGTTTTTATTAGTTATTATTTGGTTTGTGAGTGTGTATGGAGTATTTAGTGAGGTATGTTTGTATAAAAATGAGTTTTTAATGAAATATGAGATAATGGTGACTATTGAGGGTGAAAAGTGAGAAAGAATAAGATGAGAAAGAAAACTGATGTGACGCTGAGGTGAAAGGTAAAGTGATGTGACTGCTAAGAGTAATACTACCTACGTCCCATAATAATTGTCAACTATAATTTTTTTTAGTCTTTTTTATTAAACTTTGACTATAAATATTTTTATTTGTGTAATGTAATATTTGATGAAAAATATATGAATAGATTGAGTTTTAAATGTATGTTCATTTGGTACAATTTTGATCAAGTATTATATAACACAAATAAAAATATTAATGGTTAAAGTTGAATAAGAAATACTAAAAAAAATCAAAATGGACAATTATTATGAGATGGACGGAGTGTTGGGCGAAAAATAATTTGATGATTACAAAACAACAAGGGCTTAATGTGACAGCTTTAGTAATTTATATATGGAATAATTAAAGAAATTAAAGCTAGAATATCTCCTTAATAATAGAAGATTTAGAAGATTTGTTATATCTTCTTAGAAGTTAGCTTTTTGTGTAAGCTATGTTTTATTGTAAACCCTCTATATAAAGTGTGGAAAACTAGAAGGGATGGTTGAATAGTTTTGCCGATTTTAAGTTAGTTTCAAAAACTTTAGATTCGATGTAATGTGAAATCGTGTGGATAGAGAGAAACTATAGATCTATAAGTAATGCAAGTAAAGAAAACAAGTAAAGTAAAGGATAAAACCGATTTATAGTGGTTTGGCTACAAGGACACCTTCCTTGCCCTACGCCACTCCCCGAGTCACCTACTCGAGAGTTCAAGTACTATGTCAACAAACTCCTTCAACTCGGCGGAGAAGTCTTCACAACGTCGCTTACACTTTTTCAGGTACAAAGCTAAATACCAAGTCCTTAACACGGAGAACCAAACCAACACTACTATAATACAACAAATATGTGAAATATGAAATACAAGATCTTTGCTATAGAAATCGTGTGGAGGTACAAATCAATCAAGGACCCCTTGCTTGGATGACTTGTAGAATGCTCGTGATCTCGCCTTAGAGAAGGACCTATATGAGAATGACAACAAAAGAAATAAGAAATACTATCTAGATCAAGAGATCTTAGGTTAGAAGAATGTAAGAATGTATGAGAGAGTTTTAAGAAGAGGGGTGAGTTACAATGAAGAAATGGCTATCTATTTATAGGCAATTTCTTGCTACTGTTGCACGGATCCCACGGATCTCTTGCCTGAGGGATCCGTCTAGTGTAATCAGAGGGATCCGTGAGACGCTCCTGTTTGCCCATGGGTTATGGGTCATGGGTCCTAGACTTTGGACCATGCATCTAGTCAATGGGTTATGGATATGCTCCATGGGTTGTGGTTTTTACCCATCCTAATAAACTATTACAATAAATGAATTATTACAACAATTTATATTAAATGACTATATATGTAGATGGTTTACAAAAATAGCATGTATCCTTATAATTTTACTTATGATAACATTATATTTGTTATCAACAAAACACAAAGAGATCGCTAAATGTAAATAAACGTTTTTACGATTTATTTTTATTAACAATCTCCCTCTTTTTGTTGATGACAAAACATAATGTTATGATGAGTAAAACTTAAAATTAGATGTATGTCTTGAAAGCATAAGTATTACTTCTTCTCCCCCTTTTTGTCGAAACAAAAAGTGACCCTAATGAAGAAATAAAGTGTGGAAAAATAGTCCACATATCTTTAACTCCCCCTTGACGGTAGCTCCCCCTAGAATAGGGCATCAAGTGAGAAAATATAAAACCTACAAAGAAAAAGTTAGTAGTAACATGCAATATAATCTTGTGATTGACGAGAAATAAGGTGGAGAACCAAGGTATGTAAACAAATCTTTGTAATAAAATAACAAAGTGTAGTGGTATATATGCCACATACAAACATGTAAAACTAAAAACAAGGTTTGTTCTTGAAAATGACTCAAAAGAATAACTAGAGAAAATAGTAATATTATTCCTTCCATGCTTGCATAAGGTTATTGATGGAGGTTTTGGTGAGTGATGATGTTGATGCGATCAAGGATGTGGTTAAGTATGAATCGCATCTCTTCCCTAATTTCTATTGCAAGTTCCCTAGTGGATTGACAATGTTCACAATGTAAATGATGTTTGTTTTGTGGGATGCGGAAGATGTGGTGGAAAAGTTGGAAAATATGGATCAAGATGGTTAAAGAAGTTAATTCTGGTGTTATTTTGGTGAATGTGCATATGGATGTTGCAAGATTATGATAATACTGGTCAAGTTCAAGTTAAGTCTGGTCAAAGAAGTTAATTCTGGTACCAGTATTAAGATTGGTACGTTAATACTGGTAGGCTTTTTAGTTAATTTTGGCAGCATGGTATGTTAATTCTGGTCGTCCGAAGTTAATTCTAGTATTGATTATATTGACGACACACATGTTTGGATCCCGAATGATGATGACTATTTATGAATTATATTTGGTGCAATGGCTTTTTAATCAATTATGTGACAAGTGTATCCTTGGTGTTCATAGAATCGCCGAAGTGAGGCAACGATACAGATAAGGAATACGGTAGATCACCGGCTGAGGCAACAGTCACATAAGAGAGGATGATGTCATTGCACTTAGATATATTTCATTGATTATTTGAAGATGTGATTATGAAGAAAGGTTTTTATCACCTATTTGATGAAGAAGTGGAGTTTCTTGGATGCGTGTTTTATTATACCTTTTTGTAGGAGGTAACTTGTTCCTACGTTCATGTTGTGGCTAAGACTTGGTAAATCTAGCAAGTAGAGTTTGCTATCACTTAAAGGAGTTACGTTGTAGTGCTCAGTGTCTCATTGAAGATGAGGATTTTATCAAGAGATTGAGGTCTACTCATATATCATCAGGTATGAGTTCATAGTCACATGGTTAGTACAAGACATAAGACGCGAGTTTGGGATGTTCTACTTCAGCATCAAGTTGGTAATACTTAGTTTTCTTCATCAGTAATTACTACATAAAGCCATCTACATGCATAACTTGAGGGGAAGTATTATTCAAGGTGCAAGACCCCTATTTGATGATTTCAAAAAGGGGAAGTTAGGGGTTTTTGGGATCAGGTGACATGTTCAAGAAGATCTTAGTTCAAGGGGAAGCATTGAAGATAGTTTTGTAATATCAAATATGGGAAGATTGTTGGGCGAAAAATGATTTGATGATTACAAAACAACAAGGGCTTAATGTGACAGCTTTAGTAATTTATATATGGAAGAATTAAAGAAATTAAAGCTGGAATATCTCCTTAATAATAAAAGATTTAGAAGATTTGTTATTATCTTCTTAGAAGTTAGCTTTTTGTGTAAGTCAGGTTTTATTGTAAACCCTCTATATAAAGGGTGTTAGTCATTAGTTTTTTTTTATCAAGAAAAGCAAGATGTAAACCACCAAAGTGTATGTGTGTTCCTAGGCGTAGGTCTTGTAAACGCCTAGGGTTTGAGTTGGTTTGTTAGTTTATGGTTAATAGAGAAAACCTTGTTGAGTAAAATTGATATTTTTACTCATTATTTCGCTGTGCAAATCAATGTTATGATATCCTAGATGGGCTTAAATAGGACTTACAGGGAGTATAAGTTAAAAGCGAAAAGTTATAAAGTTAAGACGTATCTTATATTCTAAAAATTGGAAGAAAAAACCAAATCGCCCCCTTGTTTTTTTGGTTGCCATTGCTTTCACTTAAAGCCTAAAATAAAAGCATTTTATTGAAGTGACCATCCTCAAAGGTGTCTACATACCTTAAATACATAATAAATGAGTCATTTATTTATTCGATCTACTTGCAAAAAGTCTACATACCTCAAGTATGGTTTGTTTTCCTCAAGAAAAAGTTCAAACATGTATTTCCAATTAAACTTTAACTAGTTATATTTCTCGTGCATGTACGAGGCTTTGACAATAAATCTATAACTATCTATAATGCATTTAGGACATTTTATAAATAGAAGTCTTAATTTTTTAAGCTTACACATGTTACTATATTTAGTAATTCATACAATTAAATACTACACTACACTAATTACATTATAATGTACATTAATGACAAATTAACTTTTAGTATTAAAATAGATGTTACAAACCTACAATAATACAAATTTAAAGTTCTAAAATTTATCATATACATTCAAATTTTACTAAGTTCAAATGAATATAATTATGAAAATCTATATTTCTATTAATACATTTTATGGAAATTTAGACACATTTGTTTTTCACAATCACAAATCGATAAACCGTCATATATTGACTATCATTACATACCACTAAAGGATAAAGATACGACAAAAACTGTATATTTGGTATCCAGCTGCTTTGCGCGGGTACCATGCTAGTTTACTTAAATGTGTTTTGATATAAGTCACAATATATCTAACTTTTAACTATTTGTTCATACAAGTTGTATATCATCTAATTTAATTATACAATTAGTTAAGAATGTAAAATTTTATTTTCGCTAGTAAAGCATGTCCGGATGTATATACGGAGTTGTTAAATAAGTTTTTTCTTGAACATTATATAAAATATTTTATACTCGTAATTATAATAATCGTGCATACTTGAGTTTTTACATAAATGTGTAATGTGACCGGACCCTCATGTACCCTTTTAGCCACTAGGGACACCAAGTAAACAAAGTCGCAATTAAAATGATTGGTAGTTCATTGTGATTGTCTTTTGCTCCTATTGGGGATATTGTTCGAGTATATGAACAAAAAAATGTCGTGTCCTTTGTTATAAGCTTTCAAGTCTCGTTTCAATATGCATACGGAAACTCTTTTTTCCTAAAGCAATCTAATATATTACATATTTAAAGTTCACGTACTTAAAGGGGTTCTTTTTTAATGACTTGATTGGTCCTCATGATTGGTTTTGCTCATGGTTTGCAAGTTCTTTGGCACTTTCGTCAATGCTTATTTCAACGTACTTGTTGTCGTATTGAGCTCAAACAACAAACAAATTTTATAGTGTCATACAATGACAACCTCAACAAACTAGCAAACATCATGTCAATTTTTTATTTTCAAAAGCAGTTGTTGAAAATCGTTAAAAACATATGAGTACGCGATGTGTACATGTGTTATTTACTAAATTGTTTAAGAGAAAAAGTGTTTGCGTACACATGAAAACAAAAATGGAAATACTTTAGTTCAAACATTGAACGGTGAATTAAAATTAATAGGTTTTTGTTTAGCGGGTGAATGTATTAGCCTATTTATCATGCTTACGTAAAATTGAAAGAACTCACAATCTTACTTTTGGGTAAGGCAAATAATATCCTCGTGGTTTCTATTTTTTTGAAAAATGTCCATTAAAACTATTAATTGCGAAAAATATCCATGTAGTTTATACTTTGTTGCGATTAATCTTTTTTGGCTAACGATCGTTACAAACCCCGTTAGTCAAAGTAAAAGGCCATGTGAAATGACTAATTTACTCTCGTCTTCTTCCCACATTTACTTTCTTTTGAATGTCCAATCATTTTGTAATCCCACCACCATCACACCACCACCCTCTACCACCACCATCAAATCCCTTTTTTCCAAAGGTGTTGATGAATGTGAGATGATACGTAATCTCCATGAGGGCCAACGGAGAGACATTATGTATCATCTTTGCTGACTTAGTTTGACATCATTTATTTGTATCAGTTGTCCTTGTATAGTTTTTAATTTATTTAGTCATTAATTTCTACCAATTGTCTTTGTATACTTTTTTTTAGCGCATCTGAAAATGTATATAAAGCTTAGGGGTTGTTTACTTACCACTTATTCAGTGAGCCCAAACTCTTGTTTCATCTTAACGGGAAGGTCTACAAAGAATCATCTCTCTTCATTGAGAGGCTAATATAGATCTCATTCCAAACCACTTAATTTAAGAAACAACCCCTTAATCTGGTGTTTATTTGCTATGCAACATACATACCAACCATTTTTAGCTAGCTAGTGATCGATCAAGAAAGTGAATTCTTATAAGTAGAAATATAATTTCGATTTTTAAAATGGCAACATCTAGCAGTAGCTGGAGACAACATGAAACACATGATCAAAAACTAATCGAAGTGGTGTTTTCTTGGTCAGTCAAAAATGTTTTCAACCAAAATCTTTACAATGTTAGCAAATAAATACACTCAATTTCACTTTAATATATTTTCGGAATTTATGGTTCATCGAGGACAACTTCATAGTTGATAAATGCGTAAAAGATTCACTTTACGTTTTCTTCTAAATTTAATATTGGAACTTTTGAGAGTTTAGTAAGTTTTCTAAGTGCCCCGCATTAGTTCATGACCAAACTAAAAGTGGAAATATATGTATGAGCATATGCACTAAATCACTTCAAAGTTTAGATGGCTTAACGGTGTTAAGTTTTAATTTTGTTGCAAATGAAGGCATAATGTACAAGTGGTTAATGAAGTAACGTTCTGTACAACAAGGAAGTCATGAGGTACTAGCTTTGTGAGAAGCAAAACGTTGTGTATACATAAGAAATACTCACATAAAAATTTAGGAATGTGGACTGCTTTGGATAGCAATTCTAGTTCCATCCACCAACCCTCAACCCCTACTTTTTAGGCATGATTAAGATTATCTTAACTTCTTTGATGTGGTGATTTTAACACGGCATATATTAAGATGGTTATTGCCATTTCTAAAAAAAGAGATTTAGACAAACGAAACATACACAACATGAACTCATATTTCTATCTAGTGCCATTGTGTTCATGTTTTTACACCTTGCCATCTCAGGTATTCTGCTTCACCAACGACATTGTGATGGGTTCGTACGCTGACCGAAATCAACACGAGTCTGCATTAATCAATGAGGTTTACGTATGGACGCTCACATCGTATAGAACAAGTATAAATCCTTTAAGTACATGGAACCTCTTCTCACGCTAGACTCTTTAAACGGGTTTCTTCGCGTTTTGTAAAGAAGAAAGCAAGGCTGATGGACTTACTCCTCTTATAACATTGTAGTGCACCCTAATTGGTTACATCCTCAGCTACTTGTATGGTCTTTATGGTTTGTAGTCAAAGTATATGTTTGTGAGTTATCTCATCTGTTATGTTTCTACAACACATGAGTGTGTTAAGAATGACACTTAAACATATACAATTTATTATTCAACACTTATGAACATGTGACGAAAATACTAGAAATATTTCCATCAACAACTTATTACACCAAGTCGTTAATCAAGCCATTAATTAACGAAACGCATTATGAGTTAATGTCTAAAACGAAAAGTATCTTTAGTGCACCTACTCGTGAGGATCATCAGTGACCCGACATATTTTAAAATCACTAAAAGTTACATGTATAGCGTATCTTTAGAAAGAAAAAAAAACAGAAGTGGGTATAAGGAAGGGTCTTACAAGCCCAAGGTGGGTTATCTGATCGCATTGAAAAGTGAAAAACTACGTTATATCAATGTGACAATCATGTAATTGGTTATGTCCAAAAGGTCAACGATGACGATTCTGATACAATCAAAGTTCTATCCTTCAACGGACATTTTAGATGGATTTCTTTATCAAACTATTTTCTCCCAAAAATCCCAAAATAGAGGTGCGTTCAATTTAAAGAAGAAAAAAAAAGGATTTGATGGTGGTGGTTGTATGGTGGTGGGATTACAAAATGATTGGACATTCAAAAGAAAGTAATTGTGGGAAGAAGACGAGGGCAAATTAGTCATTTCACATGGCCTTTGACTTTGACTAACGGAGATTTGTAACGATCGTTAGACAAAAGAGATTATTCGCAACAAAGTAGAAAGCACAGAGACATGTTTCGCAATTAATAATTTTGAGAAACATTTTTCGCGAAAATGAAAAAACACAAAGACATTATTTGCAGTTTACCCTTTACTTTTTCAGCTTATTAGCTTATCAACTTGAGCTTGTTACCTAAAATATGTCGTATGCTTAACTTGACAAGACTCATGAGCCAAAAAGAAATACTTTTATGACTTTTATTATATTTAAATAATTTGATAAGGTAAATAAATAAGCTAACACAAATTTCACTATGTTCTTGAGTATCACTAAAAGAAGAAAAGTAAACGAAATTCAGTAAAACAAAACATGTTGTGTTATCAAGTATCACTTAATTTAAAGAAGAAAAAAAAAAGTAATTTGGTTTAAAAAAAAATTAAACTTAAAATATCTAATTCCAATTTATTTACTTTGATTTTGCTAGAGAAAACTTTAGAAGCGAGCAAAAGTGTTTGGTAAGTTAAACCCAAAACATAAGAGCACTAGGTGTCACGACAAGGCTTAGCCTCTTCGCCGTGCCACCTCAGCGCCACATCAGCATCTCACTTTTCCACAACTAACCACAACAAACCCCCTCCTCACTTATAACAAACATCAACCTCTTCATTTGGGGCCCACCACCACCACTTTATTTATTTTTATTCAATTTTTATTTCCAAATAAACTAAATTCATTTCATTCAAATTAAAAATACAATACATAACACAATAACGATAAAAAAAAACACGATACGGGAAAAAAACAACACGAGTAAAAAAAAATACAACACATACTAATGGATTTAATCTTCGACATCCCACTTCGGGCAATTTTTCAAAATCTCCCAAACGTGAACATACTTGAACTCCTTTCCACCAAATTGTTCTTTGAAAGTTTAGTTTCGCATTTTCGAGATAGTGTGGTCATTTTGAGCACTTCGACGCAACTTTTGTAAATTGCGTTGAATTTTTGCAATCGACGTTAATCCTCGTCCATTTACCGTGATTGAATTTTTTGTACGATGGTCATCGGTTGTCGATTATTGAACATATGATAACGTCGTTCCAAAAATATTTTTTAACGGTTATTTTCCATATCCATAGCTTGCGAAATTTCTATCCAAATTTGCGCAAGCAAGATTTCTTCAGACTTGTTCCACTTCAGAAAAGTTGCCGGAAACCAGCTTTCCAACTCCAAATCACTTGCCGGAAACCAGCTTTCCAACTCTACCAGAGTTTGAAGTTTACTCAACACCACCGGAAAATGTCTTCCCGGTGGGTTTTGAAAACATCCCACAACTCCCAATTGTTCCAACTCCACCTGTGAACAGTCCACATGTGGATCTTCAAACCACCCCAATGGTTAAGTGAGACTTCTCTCCGTGACTAGAACAAGATGAAGAAAAAGCGGTAGGAGATTATGGAAGAAGCGAGCACGTGAAGAAGTCGCTCACGCCGTGAGCAAGAAGCACGGAAGCTCAAGACTCCAAGACAACTATTTCGACACAATGGGCGTCGGCTCTTTAATGGGGAGTTTGATTCCCTTCAAGTTACGAGGTTGGGTCTCGGATGATTCGTTTTTTAAGTTTTAGTAGTTTTATTATGTATTTCATGTTTTATGTTGTTTTATTAGGAGATTCGATGGTTTTTATGTTTAAGCGTATTATGTATTTCATGTTTTTAGTTAATTGTTCAAGTTTCAGTTTAAATGTTTCATCATTATGCGTTTATGTTTGCATTTTTTTCCTCCACGAACCTTTCAATCTATGCAAAAAAACACTTCACCTTATTAAAAACACTTCACCTTATTAAAAACCTCCACAAATATTATTTTATATATAAATAAAAAGAGAGAATAAAAAAAAAAGTACAAGCTTTCAGCTCGTCGACGAGCCTTCCCACGACGGAGGAAGGCGAAAGGAGGCGGTGTCAAGAAGCTTCACGGCGAGCTACCACGGTGGACGGCGAGCCCCACGCGGCCACGCGCAGTGTGCTCTAAGTGTTGGTAAAAGCAATGTTTTCAAACCCGGTCGACCGTACGGTTCAACCGGTCGGACAGGTCCGACCACTAAACGGTCAAAAACCGGGTTTAAAACCGGTCAACTGGTTAGACCATGGGGTTTGAGTGACCGGGTCAACCAGTCATGAAATCCGTAGTGTTTGGTTTTTCAAATTTTTAATGTAAACGGGTTGACCAGGTTAGGCCGTGATCGAACCGGTTGACCGGTCAAAAAAATAAAATAATAAAAATGGAAAGCGGGTTGGCCGTGGTTGAATCCGGTCGAACCGACGCTTGACTGACCGGCCGATTAAAACCCGATTTTTAAAACATTGGTAAAAAGCAATAAGCCGACCCGGAAGAAAAATTGAAGTTTGACAATTGACCAATTACGAAAGAAACACATACAGAGATCAGATCTAACTAGATCAAACGGCCCACAATCACTTTCAACTCCCAAACACCCCCCAACACAAATCACAACCCTTTTCACACACTCACACACACGGGCGCCAAAAACCTCCGAACACACTCAATAATCACCATCATCACCATAAATAAAAATTAGTTAATTTTTTTTATAAAAATTAAATTATCACACACACATATAGAGTGTGTTTGTTTTATTTAATTTTATAGAAGACTGATTGATTAATTGATTGATGGCGCTGGAGAATATAGTGAAGGAAGCATTGAACGCACTGTATCATCATCCAGACGACGCCGTTCGTTCTCAAGCCGATCATTGGCTTCAAAACTTTCAACGCACTCTCGATGCTTGGCAGGCTAGTTTATTCACTTACTTTTAATCAATTTTGATGTTTAACTTAATTAATTTATTTAGTTATTCTTTCTGATGTTTCTTTTATTGCTATATTGATTTAGTTAATTGCTAAAGGAATTATATAACTTTAGTGATTTAATTAGAATTTGAGGAGTTTGGAACAGGATATATAATATAAATTATTGATATCTTCTGTCTCTTGCGATCATGTAATGGTGATTGCGATTAGCTCACGGATGAATCTAGTTTACTTATATCTTCAATGGCTACTTAAGAGAGTGTCCGGCCACGCGAAGAATTTTAAGTATTCCTTAGGAATTATCCCGTGGGGATTGAAGTCGGGTCTCCACATAAGAATACCAAGTCCCTGACCACTGCAAACATTACCACTTATGCATTAGTTTGGCAATTTTCGACTTGAGTATGCGCTTACTATTTTTAATTTGTTACGCTGCAAACATTACAGTTATGCATACCTGGCCTTTATGTACATACGCCTGCCAGTTCTATATCTTTGCGATTATAGTTAATTCTTAATTGAGTAGCAAAAGGCTCATTTTTGTTCCCTGTAGCAATATTAAGGACAAGAAAAACATTCTTGTTATGCTACCATCCTGGCTGAGGAAGAGTTATGAGAGCGTAAAAAAAAAACGCTGATGGGGGGCGTGCATAATATGTATAATGCTTTAAGCATTTACGATAAATAGTAAATAAAAAGGCCATTCCCTTTTGACTAACGACCCACACCCAAGTTCCATAGCTTTTGTTACGCTATCCCGATCATGATTTTTCTACCCCAAAGGCCCTTCCCCAAGTATTAACAAGGAAAAAAAGGAGTACAATAGGTCTTACAGATATAGCACGCCAATTTAGTAAGAGATATCAGTCAATTTCTCTGAAATTTATAACATTTATACCTACGAATCTTGATCATTAATGGCAATTTACTGTTTTTGTATATCCATTTAGAATTTCAGCATTTAGGTATTTATTTAATACTAATTCCTTTCCGCAAGTTTGTCTCATCTTCTGCCAACAAATTAGGAATGTTGTTGCTTATCTATTTTTGCTTTTAATTTCTAGTCGTTGACCATAATTATCAACTTCTAAGCATGCAATTTTGTTTTTTGTTTTCCTAATGTGGCTGTTTTTGTTGTTAGAGTTGTTCTTTTGTGTGTGTGTGTGTGTGTGTTGTAACGTGTTTATTAGAGTTCAACTAAATAAATTGTAATTTGATTAATCTCGTGTAGGTGTCGGATAATTTGCTTCATGATGCTAGTAGCAATGTAGAGACTCAAATATTTTGCTCACAAACTCTCAGAAGTAAGGTAATTACATGTATCCTTACTTACATTTAAATTTAAATAAAGCAAGGTATTCTTCTGTGCAATCACTAAACTTAATGCTAAAAAAAATCAATGTATAGCTGTTCTCTCTAAAATAATAATGGTAATTATTAATTTACATTGATTCATATGCGATGTTCTCAATTATGTTTATAGGTGCAACGAGATTTTGAAGAATTACCGTCTGAAGCATTTCGTCCACTTCGTGATTCATTAAACGTGAGTATAGTTGTATAATAATATCCTTACTATAACTGAACATGGGGTTTGATAAATCGAAAATTTTAATTGCAGAACTTGCTTAAAACATTTCACAAGGGCACACCTAAAGTTAGAACTCAGGTAACGTGTACACTTTCTTCTTACACCTCACCCACCCACTAGGCGCTGACTCGTAAACACGGAATAAGATTATGTTGTAAGGTGTGTTATATAGATTAGTCTTGCTGTTGCTGCATTGGCTGTTCAAGTCCCAGCTGAAGATTGGGGAGATGGTGGCATAATGAAATGGCTTAGAGATGAGATGAATTCATATCCGGATATTGTTCCGAGTTTCTTGGAGCTACTCAGAGTCTTACCCGAGGTACACACGATTATGATATTCTCTACATATCGTCTTTCAGTTGATGTCATACATGCTATTATTAGATTGGTTCTAGTTTGCAGAGTTGTAATATTCACTCGTCTATATTGAAACCAGGAAGTCTTTAATTACAAGATAGCTGCACGTCCTGATAGACGCCGGAAATTTGAAGAGGAACTCGTCTCTACAATGGATGTTGCTCTTGGCATTTTGACTGCATGTTTAAATATTCCAGAACTAAAAGAACAGGTGAGATCTTACAATAACAACTTTATTTATTTTCCTTTTTGTATATAGAAAGATACGAAATTATGAGATTGGGCTACTTTGCTCTAAATATTATATCATCATTGAAAAGCATCAAAGTAGTTGTTAGGTTGGGCTGCAGTGGTCAATTTGGGAGTTCTAATATGAAATCATGCGATGGAGCTACTTCGCTCCAACTATTGATATCACCAATTCACCATTGAAAAGCATCAAATTAAGTAGCTGTATGGCTGGGCTGCAGTAGGGCAATTTAGGACTTACTATGCTTGTAGCTGTTTAGTTGTATGTTATTGTTGTATTAGTATGCTTTGTATGCCTTTGGGCATGGCTTACTTGTTTATGAGTTTTTGGTTATTAATATATTTTCACTTTTCCAAATCATAAAGATATGAGGTCATGGAAATTCAATGACTTTTCTTTTTTAAAATTCCCAATATTAGGTAAATATGCTACCGACCATAGTTTTGCCTAGATCACCATTTATACAAATATTGTTGCTATTTATTCTTGCTTCTATACTGTCTATTAAATGCTTTTAAACTCTTAATCTTTTTGCTGATTAATACTGATCATAATTTTATATCTATTTTGAAGTTTGTTAATTCCGGTTAATTTAATGTTCAGGCTTTGGAGGCTTTTGCATCATGGCTTCGGCTAAGACATAGGTAGATTCCCCCCCCCTATTTTTTTGTTGATCTTTTTTTGATTTTTTATTGTTGACTCTGCTGATAATTCAAGAATTTACTTGATATTTTGCTGCTTATAGGATCCCTGCATCCGTTCTTGCTACACACCCATTGGTGTTGACAGCTCTCTCCAGCTTAACTTCTGATGTGCTTTCAGAGGCAGCTGTGAATGGTAATAGAGTTAAAGTCATTTATTATATACTGAATTAGTTTTTATTCTACATGTGTTTGTTAGGTTGATCAGGGCACTTGTTTATAATGTAACGTTGTTTGACTTTTGTCTATTTTACAGTCATTTCTGAATTGATACATTACACGTCTGCAAGAAACTTGGATGGATTTTCTGTGCAGATGCCTCTAATTCAAGTTATAGTGCCACATGTTATGAATCTGAAGCCCCAACTTAGAGATTCTTCAAAGGTATTCAAGAGGACTTTTGCTGGCAAATTCTCGGCTTATCACCTTATTGCAGTTTTTCATAGGATACAAGCTGATTGATTATCTTGTGACTTTCTTTTCATATATATTGTTTAAGGATGAGGAAGATGTAAAGGCCATTGCTCGGTTGTTTGCTGATATGGGTGATTCCTATGTTGAATTGATTGCAACTGGTATGATACTTGTTTATTGGTCATTGAATTAGCGAATTTTTTACTCATTCTGACTTCAATTGAATTGACACATATATCATGTACAGGTTCTGATGAATCGATGTTGATTGTTCAAGCGCTACTGGAGGTTGCTGCACATCCAGAATATGACATTGCTTCCATGACATTTAACTTTTGGCACAATCTTCAAATCTGCCTGATAGAGAGGTGAGTCCTTTACAAGTTCTCACTTTTTTTTTTTAACTTAAAACCAAACTTCTAGTTCAATAATTAAATTTTTGCAGGGAATCATATGTATCGCTTGGCAATGAATCATTGATGGAATCGGAGAGAAATAGACGGGTGCAGGTTTTCCGTTCATCATATGAATCACTTGTATCCCTGGTGAGCTATTGGAGTAGTATTCTTGTATATGACACTTTTTATTTCCAACTAGAAGCCCTACATCGACCTAATTACTTATTAAAGGGTGATAAATGTCGTCTTTGATCTGAAACGGCCCTATTAGAATACTAAACTAAAACATGAATGGGTCTAATGGGTTGAGACTCCCCAAGTCTAATTTTAATGCGTACAACCTACAACTTCTTAAGTTCTTTTATTTAAAGATTCAGATGATTCATGTTGTAATGCTGTTTTAGAATAATAATTAGTGAGTTAATTATTTGAACTGTGGAAAACAATGTTTGTGGGCCAACACGACCCGAGTTAGACTACCCTTTTTACATAAACCCTTTTCAACCTGTACTAGAAGACATCAATAGCTTAACCAGATCATATTTGTGTTGATTACAGGTTAGTTGCAGAGTTCAATATCCTCAGGATCATTCAGAACTTTCAAAAGAGGACCAAAAGGAGTTCAAGCAGACAAGATATGGTATTCATGTTTGTTATATAGTTATTTATTTTTGTCATGATATTCCATCTTGCTATCCTTTTATTTTGAAAAATGATCTTTCAAAGAATCTTGAACGTGCATGTGCTTTTACTATATGGGAAGTATCCCTATGAGTATTTTATTTTGTTGTACTGACATATACATTTTGGTTTGTAGCTGTTGCGGATGTCTTAATTGACGCAGCGTTAGTGTTAGGAGGTGAAATGACACTTAAAATTTTGTACATGAAGCTTGTTGAGGTACACTGTTACCTTATTTCACTGTATTATTGGCTGAATAACACAACTTAAACTCTTTTTTTTTCATTGTTCTTCAATTGAACTGAAGTTTACAATCTAATTTAGATTGAGTCGTATTTAGTTGTGATTTTGGGATTATTTGATTTTCAGGCTTTAAGTGGCCACCAAAATGGCAATATGATGGATTGGCGACCTTCAGAGGCTCAACTGTATTGCATCCGGGCCATATCAGATCTTGTTCCTTTCACCGAGGCAGAAGTTATGCCTCAGGTAGAGTTTGACCTATAATGTGATCACTTCTTTGAACTTTTTAATAGAATGTGTATGTCTAACTCCTGAATATATGTTCTACTTGTTAAACAGATTATGTCGTTGCTTCCAAAACTTCCTCATCATCCACTACTACTTCAGACAGGTTATATATATACTTTCTTTCATAACGTAACATCCTTTGCCACCTTTAAAAAGAACTACGTAAGATAGCTTCGCTACTTTTTATTTGGGTTTTCCAGTATGCTTGACTGTTGGAGCTTATTCTAAGTGGATTGATGGTGCGCCAAATGGCCTCTCTTTTTTGCCATCGGTTATCGATATTCTTGTGAGTGGCATGAGTATGTCTGAAGATTCTGCTGCTGCTGCTGCTCTGGCTTTCAGAAACATCTGTGATGGTATTCTACTCTCTTCAGTAGTGTATCTCGTTCTTTATATTTCTATTATTTTGAGTTGGCAAAATGGGCGGGTCAGGTGGGTTGGGCGACGGGTCCTAATAGGTTTGGGGTCAAAAAAGGTTTTGGCTGTGCCAGAACACTTTTGTCCATCTGAATATATTTGTATTTGATATTTTGTGAAATACTTCGTATGACTTTTATTTTGTTTTTAATCATATGTACTGTTTCAGACTGTGGGAAAAAGCTATCTGGATCGGTGGACGGTCTTTTTCAAATATACCAAAGGGCAATGACCGGAGAAGGTTCTTTTAAGGTTGCGGCTCAAGATTCTTTGCATCTGGTTGAAGCTCTAAGGTACCTGTACATTCTTGCGTAATCTTAATTATTTAAGTGAAATGTTTTTCTCAAAAATCGTTTGTTGCAGTATAGTTATCACCGAGCTTCCTCCAGACCAAGCTAAGAAAGCTCTTGAGGCACTTTGCATTCCTGCTGTTGCACCTTTACAGGTTTGGCTAATTTAGTATGAATAAATAACCAGAATGAGTACATTACTTAATTATTTATTCTAGGTGGCAAAATGTGCGGAAAGACTTATGGGTAGGGTAGTGCTTAACTACAAGAAATTTTTTCTATTAGAATATACTAATAAGTAATGTGTAAATTTTGATTACAACTGTTTTACTACAATAATACTGAACCTTATATAATACAACAATCAGAATGTTTCACACATCTGAATACATTGGATGACCTCAACCTGTTTCAGCAGCTCGACCCATTTGACCTATTTTCTTTATAGTTGAGATTTCAGCTGAACCCGGTTTGCCACCGCTATTAGTTATATGCTTATGCTTTACTAACGTACATCTCTATGAGCAGGAAGTGATTAATCAGGGTCCTTTGGTATTGGGTCAAAAACCTGCTCGTGAAATAACTGTTCATATTGATCGACTTGCAAATATATTTAGGTCTGATAACAATTTCTTAGCTTCAGTCACGGATATAAGCTCACCCAGTGGCTCCTATAATTGAATTAATGAATCATCTTCAGATATGTAAATAATCCAGAAGCTGTCGCTGATGCCATTCAAAGACTCTGGCCACTTTTCAAAGCCATATTTGATGTGTAAGTGTAACATATCATATGTTGAATGGTCAGCCACTTATTTATTTTTTTATCTGTACGAACTTATGGTATGCTGACATCTCAGTCGGGCTTGGGATATGCGGACGATGGAATCACTATGCCGGGCCTGTAAACATGCTGTGAGTTTTGGTCTATATGCTATTTATAGTTTTTTTTCCTGGCTAACAATTTGTACAATTAACTCTTTCGAAGGTGAGAACATCTAAAAGGTATATGGGAGTTACAATTGGAGCAATGCTTGAGGAGATACAAGGGTTATATAAACAGCACCATCAACCATGTTTCTTATATCTGTCAAGTGAAGTTATAAAGGTATGATTTTACCCTTAAAAGTTTCAACTTTCTTTTAACACTGAATGACAATTGATGGAGATTATGCTGCAGATATTTGGGTCTGATCCTTCTTGTGCCGACTACTTAAAAGTGTTGATCGAATCTCTATTTAGCAATACAGCATGTTTGCTTACCAAACTTCAGGTCTGTTGTCTGCAGCTATATATGTCTATAATAACCCCCTGTCCCAAAAAGCAAAAACAGCTTGATTTATTTAGTTTAATAATAAGCATTCCATCTTTAGGACTTCACTTCCAGACCAGATATAGCAGATGATTGTTTTTTGCTGGCGTCAAGATGCATACGATATTGCCCACATTTGCTTTTCCCATCCGCCGTATTCCCATCATTGGTGGATTGCTCCATGATTGGAATTACAGTGCAGCACAGGTTATCCTTAGTTCAGTTAATTTGAATAAAGACATGTTTTGGCCCAGTATTTGTGCAAATTAAGAGCTTTAATCCAATGATTACTGTTAATTTTCCCAGCAAAAAACTTACTTAACAAGCATGCTATGTAACTTTTAATTTTATCCTGAAATTTGTTCATTGTTTTATGCAAGTCTATTGTCAAATTTATTCTATATTATTTGGCAAATGCAGGGAGGCGTCAAATTCTATACTAAGCTTCTTATCCGACATATTTGATCTGGGAAAATCTAGTCAGGGACAACAATTTCTTTCTATCAGGGATAGTGTTATTGTGCCCCGAGGTTCCAGCATCACCAGAATCTTGGTTGCTGCTTCAACCGGGGCTCTCCCAAGTTCAAGATTAGAAACAGTAAGACTTTTATTTATTTATATTTTTGTTTTCAAGTTTGCGTTTTTTTTACAGAACGGTTACTTTGTAACAGGTGGCATATGCTCTGCTAGCCCTATCACGTGCATATGGGGTGAAAGCTCTAGAGTGGGCTAAGGAGAGTGTATCATTGATTCCAGCTACTGCAGCCACAGACATGGAAAAATCAAGATTTTTACAGGTGTTATCAGATGCGGCATCAGGTGTAGATATTAAAGGGTTGACAATTCCAATAGAAGAGCTTTCGGAGGTTTGCAGACGCAATCGAACGGTCCAAGAGATTGTTCAAGAAGCATTGAGGCCACTTGAGTTAAATCTGGCGTATGTATCATAGTAGGTATACCATGGGAGAAAAGGTCATTTTTTGTGCCTAATCTTTGTTCATTACTCCAATTTTAAAGGATTATAGGGATCGGATTGGTGGGTGGTGTGGTGTATAATTGTTGTAATTTGTGGTTAAGATTTGCAGGAAAAAAAAGTTGCTGGAATTGTTTTCCCTGAAATTTTGGTTGAGGCTTTGTAACTTACTTTTCTCATGTAATCCATCCCTGTTGAGTTTTTTTTATGAAAGTGAACACATATACCTTTTGAGATTGTTATGAAGTTTTGATAATCGTCTCATTTGTTTGGTATTTATGTACAAACTTCTTGGTCTTATTTGTATATAATGTTTGCAAGTGGTTGTTAAGGTTCCGTTATAAGGTCTTGTATGATTTAGTCTCACAATGCATATAAATAACCCAGACAAATGTTTTTTTATCCGTTTTGCATGTTCAAGCAGATTATGTTTGCTCGTCACCTTAAACTCAACCAGCAGAAGAAAGAACTTTCCTCGTTTCATGCCCAACAAGTTAATTTTTTTTTGGGATTACATGTGTTTTTGACTTGACATTGTGAGCCGACTAATCTTAAGGCGACTAGTCTTTTGGATAGCTCGGAGTCGGGCAGAGACGGAGCCAGGAATTTATATTAAGGGGGGCTCGATTTTTTTTCCGATAGTAACATACAATTACTTAATTTCGCCCGATGCTTCTTGAATAAAAAACGTTAGTTATTTTGTTAAGTCAATTTTTTGAAACGGTCTAGTTGTCAAATAGGCTGACTCAGTAAATTACAAGAAATAAAAAAGTTGGAGGACATTTTATACGGTTATTTTATTTGGTAATAATACTTTTTACACAACCTTTAAAATAGGGGGAATTGTATAAATACCCGGTAAAATTTGTATATTTGCATATTTTCCTAAAATACAAGTTTTTATTGCATAATGTACAATGATGTTTAAGCATGTTTTGAGGAAATATGCAAATATGCAAATTTTAGTGAAGATACATGTAATTGCACTTTAAAATATAATACACTCTAAAGACAAGAAAAGAAAAAATTATATATAAGTGGCATATACTGTGCATTTCTCTTAATGTATATTTTGGCCCACCTAGTAAGCCTAGCCCACCCCTTTAATATAACGAGTTTTTGTACCGCGCGTTGCGGCGGGTTTTTCGCATTTAATTTTTATGTTATATGTGTGGTGTTTAAATTGTGTGCGAATTTTTTATGTAAATGTTGGTATATTCATTTCATTTAGCGCATTTGTATAGTGATAGTTGGGTCGGGATCTGACGTTGACCTTAAGTTTGTTTAACGGGTGTGTTTTAAAGTTCTTTTTAAGAAAAATTTAACTTTTTGCTATAAAATATGTTTCTTGTGTTTATGTTTAGGGAAAAATAGTATGGTATATCACTGTGATGTTTTACTATAACATAGTAAGGCTTTCTTGCAATATAGATTGGTTATAACAATTTTGTCCAATGTTTTTAAACACTGCAATATAAGTTACACGATACACTGAAAAAATAAGTTATGTTACAAAGTACCCACTGGATAATAAAAACACAATAAAAGGTGCATACCTAATATAAATAACTGGCTTATTCAGGCCTAGTATAAAGCTTTTTAAAATGGGTGAGGATATAATTGTATATTCTATACTCTTATTGCTATAATCTAATAGCAGGAATGCAACTGTGATGCACAGAGTCACTGCTTGTATTCAACATTTGGTAGGTTTTTGAAATCCATACTTGCTTCCTCATCGTATCCGTTCAAAATGGTTTCATTCCTGCAAGTTTCCCAGCATTTGAGACTTTACTACATTCAGCCAAACTGCTGCAGTAGTCACATACCTAAACAAATCCAAAAGTACGGCATATGTCATTGTGCAGAATTTTATACCATAAGTTGTGTAGCACCTATCAAGCTACCATATGACTTGTTTGCAATACGCATCCTCATCTACAATCCGAATTAGTGATTTCAGTTCAATATATTTAGCCTACTTATTGGTTACTAAATTTGTTGGTCCAACCCATCAACGCTTAATGTTTATTGTATTATAAGATGGCTACCAAATATTCATCCCACAGGTTAACACGAAAGACGAAAAAAGGACGCTTACCAACATGAAATCGAGAAATAGTCAGATGTTCAAGGCTCTTTTTTGTAGTTGCAATTCGACCTCCTACTACGTATACATTATCGCATTTGTCTTTTACAAACAAAGCAGAAAAAGTAACTTGTATATGTACTTACTTTACGCACATGTTGGATCTATTAGTTAAAAAGTCTATGAAAATAAATTCCCACGTCTAAGACACCGTATAAATACTTCGAATCGTATTGAAAATGACAGTGAAACATATAATGTGAATACTCATTCATGCTTCAAGGAAAATATTACTATTAACGTTCGTTTCGGCCTTCTCCGGTAATTAGTCACACCTAATCTTTTAGTGGGTGTTTGTTTAACCTTATTTGTGGCCTATAAGCCTATTTCAGTTCACCTTATATTTCATAAACCTTAAATTTTCGGCTTATTATTTTCGAACACTTATTATGCTAGAATAAACCTATAGTATAAACACATAAGTTTGAAAATAAGAAAAAATGACTCGGTTACTGAAATCATGAGCACGTACGTTAAACTTTTTAAAAAGAAGCTTAATTCAAGTACCTTGATTTTTCCATTGAGAGCTAATATCTATTCGCTACCTGTTAGCCACAAAATAGATTTCACAACAGTGTAAGAAGCCATCTTACTTCAGTTAGGACATTGCACATCAGACGGCAGACGCTATCCGAATAAGTAAATACCATATGCTCACTGATTCGCTTACTTAGTGCTTGGGATACTCAATTGTGTAACATTTAAAAGCGTTGCAAGTTATATGATTTATAACTTAAACAAATGTTGTTGAGGCTGAAAGATGGCTTGCTCGAATGGTCATAAAACGTACCTGTAGCTGATTTTGCAGGGGGGGAAATTTACGGACTTTGGACCTGCACGTAAATTTAAAGATATCAACTTATCAAGTAACAGAATAATGAAAGTTCCAATTCTGTTTTTGAAAAAAAAAATCCTTTAAAGTCACGAACTCACGTGCAACTATAATCATCGATATATATGTTTATCAACCTGATAAGTATTAGCTAGCCCAAAGATTGAGTCTGCTGTACAGTCTAGTTTGGGTACATAGCGGTTATTAATCAGCATGAGTCATTGTGACATTGTACTATTTCAGCACCGTTGGTTCTTGGTTTATACATTTTCAGATTTAGGGGTCCTGGTCCATCCCAGATTCATACCTGCACACCAAATTCCTAAAAGAAACCACGTGTTCTTCATAAACGATTGATTTACCACATTAACATGACATGATAACTCACCTAAAGGGAAGCAAATGCTTACGGGCAATACTGAACTCATCAGGACTTTCTTTCCAGGCCATGTAAGTGGTCCAGGCACTGAAAAACATGCCAAACACCCCTTGTAAATAAGTGCTAATGTTAAAAACCATGTGTTCTTCAGATACAATTTTGAGATTCAGTTTACTTTTTCAGCCTTTCAGGTAAGCACATGTTTGCAAGCTAAAAAGAATAGGACTTACATAGGAAGCAAGCACGACTTCTGAAGTAAAAAGAGTCGTTGAGTGTTTACTGCATACTTGGTATCTCTAGTCCCTTTTAACAATTATTTCTGCTGATATGAAAGTGATTGTGGATTAAAATGAGACCCAAAAAAAAAGAATGAAATCCGAGCGAAGTAATTACCTTTATAGCTTACTGAGTCGGTAATGAATGTTCGGTCCTGATGTATGGCTCGCTGTAAAAGCTGTCAGATCAGATGAGAATAAATCAGATAAAAATGAAACATATCAAAACATATGATATAGCCAGGATATTAACTGCAAAAAGGAAAATACAACTAAAAAGATTCCAAAAATGGATGTCAGAAAAACCAATAATTCAATTAACTTCACCATTAATTATACAAAATAAACCCAAATTTAACTAAATTAAACAAATGCAATTAGGGTTGATAAACTTACCCAATCCAGTTATGCAAACATGCAGTTTCAAGATTGACTATTTGGTTCTTCTTCTTCATCAAACTGATGATTTCGTTTTAGGTTGAATCAGCGTTTTTTTTTATTGCGATTACTGCCTGTGTCTCTGTGTGTCTGTGTGTGTGCGTGTGTGTTTTGATATGGGGAAGGGAGGTTCTGGAAAATTATAACGCATAATAGTAATTGTAGTTAGCAGTTAATTCGTGAAGTTTCTGGGGTTTTGGTTTTTTAAGTTTCGTGTAATAAGGAGCCAAGAGTGAGGCGGTGGTGATGGATGACTGAGGCGGTGTTCTTCCAATCGGGTTTTTGCTTACCCGAAACGACAATGAATCGCTTTTTGTAACACTCGAAACGACAAAACAATGGAAGTAACACTGTAGCCCCACTCACATTCTCCCGGGTTGAATTCGGGTTTTTACTGTACAATACGACGTCGTTTCGCTCTTCGATTAATAAAACTTATAATTAACCAATCAGTTGTCATCTTCTTTCCAAAACCAAATCACCATCAGCAGTTCAGCACCATGAATGAAAAAAAGCAAGCTTCAACGTCTTCCATTTCTATTCGAGTTATTTCTACATACAACCTCACAAAATCTGATGAGCTAGTTGGGCCAGTTAGGGGGGGCCGAGCACCCTCCAGCCCCCCTACTGGCTCCGTCCCTGGAGTCGGGTGAACCTCCGTGACAGGATAACAGGATTAATTTTCTCTCCGTTGGATTCGAACTTTTGACCTCCACTTTGGTTTGGTATGCCCAATTCGACAGATCATAACAATGTCATCCAAGATGTAAAAGGTAAATTTAAGCCCAATTAAGAGACATGTTGTAAAGAGGTTGTTAATGTCGACTATGTATATTTTCAGTACTAAGCCAGTCGTAATTGTTAACGCCGTATTCTTAAATACAAAAAAAGCTACTTCTGCTTAGGGGTGTTCACGGATTGGGTAATATTCATAGTAACCGAAAACCGAAACCGAACCAAACCGAAAATAACTTAACCGAATTTGTGACCGAACCGAATTGGTCAAAACCGAACCGAACCGAACTAAATATATGGTTATCGGGTTGGATATGGTTTTGGCAATGAAATCCGAAAACCGAACCGAAAACCGAAAACCGAATTCATATAAAATATATATTTTTTCTAGAGTAAATTACACCGTTCGTCCTTGTGGTTTGCGTTGACCACAGGGTTTCGTCCTTTGACCAAAAAAGTTGCACCGTCCGTCCCTAAGTTGGAAGCGTTATGCATCGTTCGTCCTTTGACCAAACGACGTTAAGTTTGATCAAGTTAAAACCCATCATGTGACTTGCATACGAGGGTAAATCGTCATTTCAACACCATAAGGACGAACGGTGCAGACGAACGGTGTAGTTTATGTGGATAAGACCACACAAAACACACATACAAACACAACCATTCATCATCCTCACCACTTTTCTCTCTCCTCTCTTGAAAACCCAGGCCGTGGGAAAACACACCACCGCCGCTCTACCGGCAAGACCCACCTCTCACCGCCTACTTCATACATCTTTCATCTTCAACAATCACCACCCACCACCGCCCACCGTGCCACCACCACCTTCTTATATCCATTATACTCTTTGTTTTAGTCATTGTTTTACAAATATCTGAGATTGTGTAAAGCCAAATCACGGTTGCAAATAATCAACTTCTATAAAATTATTTCACTCCCACTATCCATTATTAACAATAGTCAAATTTTAAACACCAATAAGATAAAAGAAGAAGAATGCAATATCGAAAACCAAAAAAACCCAAAGATCATAAACCAAAAAAAAAAATCCCAACATCTGAACCAGTAAACACTAACCATTCATTTATCACCATGTATAAAAACCCACATCAACCAACTCTTAAAAAACTACAACCCACAAATCCCCACACCTCCGGATCCGCGCCATCCGGATCCACCTCCGAACCACCATCCGGATCCGTCAACGCACAAATCCCCACAAATCCTAAAGCGAAACACTATTAAGTCATGACCATAGGTCGCGGCATACAAGTTCGACCAAATAAGCTATTAAGCTAACTATTTAAGCTGAACCAAATAAGTTGCGATTAATGACCATTACACTAAACCAACATAAGCCAAAACAAATATATATGATAAATCATATGAGCCGATTTCAAATGTTTAACTTTAATAAGTTTTAACCCTTTGTTTCTTGATTCCTTTGTTCGACAGCGGTGACCACAACAACAACAATTTTAACTTTCACATTTAATTACTAACTAACATTATACTTGGTATACCATTCGAATAATAATAAAAATGTATACAAACATGAAAAAATTTACTTAGAAATTAATTATTTATCAAGAAACATTAGTATTCTTACAATGACAAAATAGTGGGGACGGGGTTAATTGAATCGAACACAAGAGACCCAATTGAGCACGAGTTTGATTGAACTTGAACAAACCGAAACTTGATGTGGACTCTATACTCCAATTAGTAAAACCCCTTGTCAATTTTGAAAACCCCTTGATTCACGAAACCCTAATCATTTTGTTGTTGTGAGGATATGATTAAATTTGTGATTCTCGACCTCCATTTTATAGTTAAACTTGTGGAAGGTGAGACCCTAGTTTCTTGGTCTTCATAGAGAGGTGACCTCCTTTATTTGGTACTCATCCCTTTCGTTAGCCACTATCCGATGACGCCGCGTGATGGCTAGGGTGGTAGCCGTTTATTTATGGTATGGAGGGGAAGTGTCTTTTGCTTTTGTCCTTCAAAAGAATAAGAAGAAGAACCATTTCCATATTCTCCTGGGTTGAGGTGTGACGAGAGAGAAAAAGAGAGACAAAAATGATAGTGATGGTACAGGGCAGGGTTAAAGATTAGTTTTATTCTTATTAGAGTAAATTACACCGTTCGTCCTTGCACCGTTCGTCCTTATGGTGTTGAAATGACGAATTTACCCTCATGTGCAAGTCACATGATGGGTTTTTAACGGTCAAACTTAACGTCGTTTGGTCAAAGGACGAGAACGATGCATAACGTTTCCAACTTAAGGACGGACGGTGCAACTTTTTTGGTCAAAGGACGAAACCCTGCGGTCAACGCAAACCACAAGGACGAACGGTGTAATTTACTCTTTTTTCTATGTATATATATAGAAAAAAATCACTAAAACTCTTTTTTAGTATAAATATAACATGATTTAAGCTTGAAAAAAATATTTTGTGCTAAAAATATATAATTAAGAGTAAACTACACCATTCGTCCTTGTGGTATACGTTGACCATCAAGTTTCGTCCTTTGACCAAAAAAATTGCACCGTTGGTCCTTAATCTGCGAACGTTAGTCATCGTTGGTCCTCACCCTAATCGGTTGGACTAACAGGCGTTAAGCTTTGTTAAGTGGAGGGTATTTTGTCTTTCACACCTCTCCCACCACACTCCTCTATCATCATCATCATCTTCAAAACTCAAACATCTCAACATCTCTTTCACACACTTAAAAACACACACAAACACACAACTCTCTCGATGGAAAGTCCGTCATCAGCGATAAAGATAAGAATGAAGAAGCGATGCCTCAAACTCACCCGAATTCAATTGGACAACCAACCCTAACTCCACCACCCATCACGCCGACCAACTCTTCTTCTCGGCGGCATCCTCCTCCCTTCCACCATCAAAACCACCAACCCGATAAAACCATCATCAAGATTTCACTAAAACACAACCCACATACCCAGATGAAAAAGATCATCAAGAATCCACAAACACTCCAAACCCAGATCAAAAACATCATAAAGAGGACACCTTTGAGCCCAAAAACCATTTTGATGATTAGCACCACACGAATCTTGATTCAAAAACGTTTTAAATTCATCTTTTAATCCATGAAGTCTATACAAATCGATTTATATTCGATTTTAAAAATAAGCAAATGAGGGTTTTGTTGTGTTTGTCATTCATCAACAACACAAAATGCCCAAAATCCCAAACTCAACTACTACTCTCAAACCCTAAAAATTCATCCACCAAAAAACTCTCAAATCAATCAATACCCATTTCAATTCACTCAATTCTAAGCAAACCCATGTTTGATTTCCTCTCATTCTCCTTTTTACCAGGTCATTCTCATCTCCCATGACTCTCGTGGCGAAAATGAACTCCGGTCCTTCTTGAGTTTAAAAAGGAATCTTTGAAGATCCATAAACAAAATATTCAATTCTTGTGTCCCATACCTCTTCAAGGGTCACAAGCAAAATCATTAATTGGAATATCACCGTATCCACCAATGGAGTATCTTGATCTTTCCTCTAATACCTTATCAGGCGCATTAAATTCGGATATAGGTAACTTCAGGAGGCTTAGATTCCTGAATCTTGGAAATGACGGTTTATCAGGTGAATTACCAAATGAGTTGACTAAACTTAGAAGGTCTCGAATCTTGACTCTAGATGAAAGGATAGTGATGTGTGCTTCATTCTTTGCATCTTTCTTCTGACTTGTTTGTCTCCATTCGAATGGCGTGTAAGCCTCCAAGAAAAGGTGTTTGAGACAATTTGAATCATGTTTTGATGAGGAGGTTATGAGATGATCGAAAGAAAGATGTTGGATTTCTCCTTTGGGAGATTTGACCTAGGCGATTTACAGGTTATAGGGAGGAAGAAGATGGTTTTTCTTTTTCTGCTTGGGTTTTGTCGTGAGGGGTGAGGACACAAAGGAGATGGGATAAGTTTTATAAAAGTTTATTTAAGTTATAAGTATTATTTGTTGAGGGTGTGGTGTGGATGTGAAAAGACAAAAATACCCTCCACTTAACAAGGCTTAACGCCCGTTAGTCCAACCAGTTAGGGTGAGGGACCAACGATGACTAACGTTTCGCAGTTAAGGACCAACGGTGTAATTTTTTTGGTCAAAGGACGAAACTTGATGGTCAACGTATACCACAAGGATGAATGGTGTAGTTTACTCTATATTTAAATAAAAAAAGAATTAAAATTATGTAATTCGGGTTATTCGGTTCGGTTTTCGGTTATAGGGGTTCGGTTTTCGGTTATTCGGTTCGGTTTTCGGTTCGGTTGAATCAAATTTAATTTCGGTTCGGTTCGGTTTTCGGTTATACCCAGAAAAAAAATTAACCGAACTAACCGAACCGAATAAACCGAATAGCCCGATAACCGAACCGATGAACACCCCTACTTCTGCTTATTTAAGTTTTTTGGATTTTTCAATCAACATGAGACCATATGAGATTTTGGTTTACTAATCAATAAAATAAGGATAGGGATCCTCTTATGTTCATTTGAACATGAGAGGTAATGTTATTTTTCTTGTGAATACAACGATAACAATTTAAACATGAGAGGTAATGTTAAATAACCACAAAAAATGAAAAAGAAACTGACTACGTACAAACTCGACCCGGAGACCACATAGCATGCACGGATTTGACTCAAGTGCTCAATGAAGTTTAGCTTGAATACCACCCGAATAAGTAAATAAAGCTTCTTACCTATTTTCTGTATAGTGCATATGCAATGTTAAGTTGATCCCAATTTCAAATAGGACTGCTGGTCAAACCCAATCTTTGTGCGACCTCAAATGGGTGAGACTCAAATGTATTTTAATCTTAATTTCTTGTACGACAACATATGTTTATAAAAGAAAAAGGAAAAACATATGGCTTAAAATCAGCATGAAGACTGAACCATAATGTGACGTAACCGAACCATAATTAACCAGTAGCCAGATTGGGTCCAATCCGGTTTATATTAAGCCGGACTTTGCACATGTGCGATACCCACGCATGCCGTTTAAAAATTTGGTATAAGCATGAACTCGGTTTGAAATAGTATCCAATTTTCTTTTTATGTATTAAGCAAGGTTGTAAAAATCGTTAGGCGCTAGTGAGGCGGTCGGGCAGGTTCTAGCGAGTAATCGGTTAGACGGAGATAAATCGGAGATTAATCGTATTGGAATTTTTATGCAAAAAATTATAATTTTAAATATTATATCATATTATATGTATGAGATAAGCATAGTGCATTAAAGATCAAATATTTAAGTGTTCAAATATAAACATAATACATAATTCTTTAAAGTTCAAAGTTAAACATAGATATTACTCGGTTTGTTGACCATTTTAAGCGTTTTTTTACCGATTTTGTCCGATTAATCAGTTTGTTGATTATTTTTAAGCGATTTTGTTGATTTTTAAGGAATTTTGTTGATCAGGTTTTAAACGATTTTGTCCGTTTAGACTGATTTTGTCCGATTAATCGGTTTGTTGACCGATTTTAAGTGATCTTTGACCAAACCGATTAAATAGGCCGATTATAATAAATCAAGACGCTTGGTGAGCGATCAACGATTATACGGAGATTAATCTGCCGCCTGAACTGATTTTTACAACAGATGTATTAAGTTATAAAATACTAATACAAGTCTCATACGAGTACGTGAACTAATTTACTAATATTACAAATTTTATTTAAGTATATGCATAATTTGGTGACTTATTATATCAAAATGTTATGGACGCCGCTAAAACACACATATCAAAATACTTTTTTACTAATTTGTATATAATTTTTATTTTCATATAATTAAATAGCAAGTACATTATTCTTGTATTATTTTCTTTATATTAAAACGGAATGTAATAGTCACCGAATCACTGCTAACTCCACCAAAATAAAATACCTAATTAAACACAAACATATCTCATTTAAACACTCACACACACAGGAAAACAAAAACACAAAAGTCGACCATCGCACGAACCAGTTGCGCAAAAGTTGAGTTGGTAAGGTGGTAGTGAGCATAACGCGTGAAGGAGACACCCTGTCTAATGCAAACTCTGAGTTGATAACTTAAACTAGTCAAAGCAAAACACTTTTATGTTGGGTGGATTGTTGGTACTCCTACTATTCAGTCAACAGCACACAACCATTTAGCCATTTAGGTATGACGGAGTCGTGCTCGGGTTGGGCATCGAGTACGTGAACCCGAGCGGCAACACCGCTCCGCCTAGCTCGGGTTCGACGTCCGGGTTTGATTTGCGAGCTCGGAAGCCGCTGATGACCGTTTGGAAATTTTGACCGTTGGGCTCAATTTGGAACGTTTGGAAATTGTTAACGTTGGGTAAAAAAAAAAAAAAAAAAATCTTCTTATTTAACAAACTTTTACATTTCAAATAACATTACCTTTTAACATATCATAAAAACACACACTAAATAACCTCTCCAAAAAAATGTCTGGATTCTTCCGATCGCGTTGTTCATCTTCGTCGACGAGATATCCACGGGTAGCTCGTTGCAAAATATCTTCAACTAGCGGCTCAAGATTATGAAGACACGGCAAGCTCTACCGAACTAGCGTAAATCGTCATCGGGATATAGGTCTTGAAACTTTAGAGAATGATTGGTTCGTTGAAACACCAAAGTACAACGACAGTACTTTAAAAAAATTTCGAATGGAGAAAAGCATGTTTTGCAAATAGTGGGTGACATTGAGCGAGATACCCATATTTTCAAGAAGGCTACGATCGCGATTTCAAAAAGTTTCACGGTGAAACAAAAATCACATCGGTTGTTAGGCAACTCGCAACCGTGAATCCGCCCATGAGTATGACGAATATTTATGCATGTCTCAAAGAACAGGACGTGAAAGTCTTGATAATTTTGTATTGCCATCATTGAGTTATACGGTCGGGAGTACCTACGTGGTAACAAAGACACGATCTTGCTCGCATTTTCCGTGGCCCATGAGCGAAGCATCACCTCCACAGGATGCTTGGTAGCCTTGATTGTACACACGTCGGATGGAAAAATTGTCCTAGACATTTGAGAGGCAATATCGAGAGGTGACTATGGTGTTCCCACTATTATGCTTGAAGTCACGTCACAAGATATGTGGATTTGGCATGCTTTTTGGTCCACCGGGTCAAACAACGATATCAACGTATTGAATCGATCGACTTGTATCTTACATTTCGAAATGGAGCGGCGATGAATAGTTCATTCCACGTGAATGGACGCTTTTCAAACGCCGCTACTATTTGGCGGATGGAATCTATCCTAAGTGGTCCACACTTGTTAAAGCATACCCGTTTCCAAGCGACCCAAAGGAAAAGAGATTTCTGAAGTTCTGAAGGAGCGAGAAAGGATGTCGAGAGAGCTTTTGGTGCTCTCGAAAGGAAAATGGAAAATTCTCGATCGACCTCTCGGAGCTATGACCAAAGCGAAGATTGCCAATCGAGTTCATCGTGTGTTATTTTGCACAATATGGTTATAAAAGCGAGGAGGCAATCTCACGGTTCATATAATGGATCTTGTACGGTCGGCCAAAGTGTTCGACGGCGGTGTGTAGCGGAGTTAATAGGCAATTTCTCCATGACCGTCTTGATATGATCTCACGAAGCACGTAAGACGCGAAGACTCACGATCTCGATGATTAATGGCTTTTTTATTTTAATCTAGTTATTTTAAGTATTATGTTATGTTTTTTTTTTTTAAAGTATTATGTTATGTTTTTTTAAGTATTATGTAATGTTTTTTTAAGTATTATGTAATGTTTTTTTAAGTATTATGTAATGTTTTTTTTTTAATGAAATGGTATGTTTTATTTTAAATATTGTATGTAATTTTATGTATTTAAAAAAAAAAAAAAAATTCTTAAGTCTAGGGTTAACCCACTTGTTAGGGTAGTGTTAGGGTAGTATTGGGGTAGTTTTGAGTTGGAAGGTTTTATTGGATAGAGGTGACGTGGCACCCTTAGGGTATTAGGGTAGTAAACTACCACTCCCTCCCCCCTTAGGAATAAAAATATATATTCTTTCCATAATTCCTTAAAGATAGACATCCATTGAATTTGAACATATAAACATTCATCCTTCCTTTCTTCTTTCCTTCCATAAATAGAAAGATCTTCATCTCTTCACAGGTAAACACAACACAGCCAAAACCATTTATTTATTTTTGTTTTATTTAATTTCCTTGCTCATTGTCAGCATCATTATTTATATCGAAATTTTGAATCTATAAACTTTTAACAAATTCATTTTTCTTTAATTTTTTTATAAAAATGTAACCCTTTTATTCTCCCCAATTTCCCAGTCCAGATTCATTTCTCGGCTGGAAATCCCTACATAAAACATAGTACTAAACTAGGAACACAAAAACACATGATGACGTCATCACAACAACATAGTAGTAAAAAAACACTACACTCAATCTTAGCAACCAGACTCAACAACCTTACTATCCCAACAACAACATCATCATCACCTGATCATGATGAGTTTGATTTTAATGATGTTTTTGGGCCCACTTCATCTTCAAACCCTAACCCTAACCCTAGTAACAGTATCTTTCTAGGTGACCCACAAATTATCCACAACAGGTCCCACTCATTCATCGGCCCATCCCCTCGTTACATCCTTTCCAAATCGCTGCCTTTTTCGCACGATTTCGATGCCGTGAGCTCGGGCGAAGAAGAGAACGAGGTCGAAAAAGCTGAAAATGTGGAAGTGGGGAAGATGGGAATGGGGTATAGGATTGGGCCAGGGGATTTTGAGATAATGAGGGTTATTGGAAAAGGGTCGTTTGGGAAGGTGTTTCAGGTTAGGAGGAGGGATAGGAGTGTCGTAAATGGGGATGGGGGTGACGGGGTTATTGGTGATGGGATTTATGCGATGAAAGTTATGAGGAAGGATACGATTATTAAGAATAATCACGTGGATTATATGAAGGCCGAGAGGGATATACTTACTAAAGTTGTGCATCCGTTTGTTGTCCAGCTGCGGTACTCGTTTCAGGTACTTGATTTGGCTTAAAGTTTAAAACTTGCTGTATGCAGATTATGCTATTAGTAGATGTATGTTAATAGTATATTTGAATTTGAAATTTTGATTTTGATACATTCAATAGATCTTAATCTGGAATTGCCGCATTTAGGATTTCCCTTTTAGGAGAACCTTGTAGACAACTGACCCACAATTGAAATTTTTAATGGTTCATGAAGTTTTTTAGATCATGGCGTAATCTAGATTAGTAGTAAATTTGGTATTTATGTCTTATTCAACGACATATTGGTTAGTGAAGTTTGATGCCGTGGTAATCTGGATTGCTCAAGCCTCTTTTTAATAGGAAATTTCTAAGCTCAGTAAAGTGCCTTCTCTATATCATGATGTAATGTAGATTGATTGTAAGTCTGTTATATTTCTTTTGGGAAAACAGTAGGGATTATTCGCTGCTGCTAGGCTAAATCAGGGACCATGTTTGCTGGTTGCAGCAGGTAACTCCCTGCTGTTTGCAGCAGGGATGTTATTCCCATTTCTTTTATGTAAGGACGTATTGGTTTTTATAGTATGATGCAGTTCGGATACTAGTAAATAGTCAAATGCTGCCCTTGTTAAGACAGATGGAGTCCAACCTTTTTATAATCAAGTAAATTATGTTCACGATTTAATGTTAAGTCAAGGTTATATAGAGATCAACTGAAGTATAATAATTTATTTGTGCTTCTAATGGATTATGGTAGCTCGTAGCCTTGTAGCACTACTTCATACCTTTATATGTTGGCTTTCTATTTGATCTATAAGGAGTCTATGCAACTATGAAACCATTTTTTCAAAAGTTGATAACTAGTTGAAGAAATAATTGTAGTGTTCATGAAATCAGTTTAGCTTTTCTTTTTTAATGATGTTTCTGTGTTCCTACAGACAAAAACCAAGTTGTATTTGATCTTGGATTTCATTAATGGAGGACATCTTTTCTTTCACCTATACCGACAAGGGATCTTCAGGTACATGTTCATTAGCCTGTCGATTGTTTTATACAGTAATGATGTATGGTTATGTTTTCTAAATCTTGTTCTCGGGTATGTCTTGGGTAGTGAGGATCAGGCAAGGGTTTATACTGCCGAAATTGTGTCTGCTGTTTCACATCTTCACCAGAGAGGAATCGTGCATAGAGATCTTAAACCCGAAAACATACTCATGGATGCGGATGGGCATGTAAAGTTTGTATTTTTTTTTATGTTCATTAAACTCGATACTCTTTAGCCAACATGCATTGAATTGCTTGAAAACAAAGTTTGTATTTTTTCATGTTCATTAAACTTGGTATTCTGTTCTTGTCCAGGTTATGCTAACCGATTTTGGTCTGGCAAAGGAAATTGATGAATCAAGCCGATCAAATTCAATGTGTGGAACCACTGAATACATGGCCCCGGAAATATTACTGGCTAAAGGCCACAATAAAAATGCAGATTGGTGGAGTGTTGGGATACTCTTGTATGAAATGCTTACTGGGAAGGTAAAATAGATACGTGAATATCGTTAATAGTGTGTTCTTAAAAGTTTTGCTCATTTTTATTGCATTCCATGGTTGCAGATTGCATTTAAAGGTGCAATTTGACCCATTTACTTATGAATGGGTCGATTTGGGTTATGTTTTACTCTGTATCTCTAAATGGTCACACATAAAGTTTGAAAAGAAAATGGACAGGCCGAAGCTTGCCAAAAACGCATAAAATTTCCAAAATCATTTTGTTCAAAGGATCATATTTTTATTGGGATATATGATTTTTGTTATTCTGATTGTTTAGAAAATTCTGAAAAATAAATTGGACAAAAGTATTTCGGGTGAATCCAACTTGACCCGTTTCGACCCATTGACTTGTCCCCCGCCCATTTTGGTATCTCTATAGTTGGATCTTGTATTTTGCAATCTCACTTGGATTCTGATCGAGTGTACTTTAATCATCTGTTATTCAGCCACCATACACTCACTCCAACAGAAAGAAACTTCAGGAAAAGATAATCAATGAAAAAGTGAAGTTGTTGCCACGCTTAAGCGGTGAAGCTCACTCTTTGCTTAAAGGAGTAAGTTCAGCTAATTGTGATTATGCTTCTGCCATTCACCTTGATCACTAACACTTATTCAATTATATATTGTATTTTATATATAATTTCAGCTGTTGCAAAAGGACCCCTCACTAAGGTTAGGAAGTGGGCCCCGGGGCGGTGATGAAATTAAAAGTCATAAATGGTTTAAAACAATTAACTGGAAGAAATTGGAGTTAAGAGAGTTGCAGCCAAAGTTTAAGCCAGATATAAGCGGTGAAGACTGTACTGAAAATTTTGACAAATGTTGGACTGCAATGCCGTTAGATGATTCCCCAGCTCCTACACCAACAGGAGGTGAACATTTTCATGGCTACACATATGTCGCACCTAACCCTTGGCTTTCATCTCCTGAATAGATCCCCGTGAAGATGTGAAGCTCCTCCAAATTTGCCGATTAACCTTTATTGATTCGGGTTTTAGACACTATTTGTTTCATTAAAGAAAAACTTGCCAACAGATGTGACCTTATGTTGATGTGGATGCAAAATAGAAATCATTGTTTTCGGTATAGGTCGTTCGGTTTCTGTTTGTAGGATATAACTTTTCACATGCACATCAAACCATAACACAAAGTAGCACATAGATGGTTTTAGAGAGAAAGAGTGGGATATTCAGTAAGAGAAACTTGTTGAATATTAGATTACTAAAGAACATCCAACCCCACCTGCAGGTGAGGGTATTTATAGGTTACAAACTAAACGACCTCCGACGGCCGTGGATCGGGGATACGGTGGGTAAAGACCGTCCTTCTTCCACGGTGTTGCACTAAACTATTTTACGCTCTTGACTAACTAAATAACTACATAAATAAGTAACTAACGATAAGTCTACGAGCTAACTTATCTTTAGATAATAGTTGGGGTGACCGACTCTTCAATACTTGGAATTTTCTAATTCCTAACAATCTCCCTGAGGAGGTCACCCCATGTTTTACATTTCAAATCCTAGCATTCTATTCTTGACTTTGTTCTTGAGCTCGTAGACAAAACAACTTCAACATCGCAATCTTTGTGCATAAGTAGTGCAACTTCAAGGTCCGCATGATTTGTACTTTAAGTGGAGGTCATTAATGATCCATGAGATAATAATTAGGAGCCATCTTTTGAGATCATCACCATCATCAATCTACGAGACATACTTTGTGGTGTTGGTATTATGTGATGTTGTAACTTTAGGACCGACATGCTCACATTTTGGATCATGATATCTTCTCATCGAGTAGCGGAAGTATTTGTTGAATCATGATATTGGCGGCGTAGCGAAGCATGGAGTGAAAATATCGAGTCATTGATGCACTAATCATGATTTCTTTTAAGAAGAATGTGTTAAGTGAGCATGCGGCTATGGATTGACCGCTTCATTACGATCACCACAAGCGTCGGGTGTACCGCATACAACGATTAGCAATAAATCGCACGAAAGTGTCTTTGATCACTTCGTTGAATTGAGGTACACGACCACGGTTCCCGTTGATCGATACATGTCTTGCTGTGATCGGTATAATTCAAGAATTTCCTTGATGAGGTTTCGCAATGTTCTATTGTTCTCAAACCGGAACATCTCAAAGAAGACAACACGGAGTGAGTGAACCAAATAATTTTAAGTCCATCGATTGATGAAAAGAGATTTGAAAAACAATCGTGTATTGCTCAATAGAAATTGTTTTGCAATACAACGAAGGTTTTATTGAAAATCAATTATCAATCATAAAACACCTTTTGGTTTGAAAAAAATGAGTACACGGTCGATGTGCTAAAGAAAAGAGTTGTTAAGTACAAAGACCGGTTTTCAAAGGTATCCGTCAATCCATAACCCGAACCGTGATTGATTCAAGACTTGAATAGCCCCATTGTTTACATTCGGTTGTCACATGGTTGATCTAATTAATAGATCTCACATGCCACCTACCGTGAGCTTGTTTGATGTTAGCTCCGAAGGTTTTCCATCTTCATAGTGAATATGTATATACATCACTCGGATGTTACGGCAATACCACAAGGATAATCGTGGGACTCAAGATATAATCTCTCTTCCACATTGTGTGAAGCAGAGTCTTCATTGAAAGTGTCCTAATGAGATTTATTGATGATCTCGTGGCTCTAGACTCAATTTGTGCATATTTGGATCTGTCTTGGGAGACTAGGGAGAGGTCTCCTTCTTCAATATCAACAATCTCTAAGAGAAAGTCGATAGATAATGTCGGTTCCCGTGAGAATGAAACAAGTCCTTATAAGAGGAACTTGAGTGGTTTGGAAAGTTGAAGTGCGGTGTGTCACCGGGTCCATGACGTCTTGTCTTCAATACCGATGTTACCATCGATAGCATATGAATTGAACCCGGTTTACCCTAAGGTTGAATAAATGGAGGGCTATTTGTTTTCACCCTTTCCTCATTCAATTCTTTTTAATTCTTCAACCCTTCAAGCTTACGAGACTTCATAGCTAGAACCTTGTTGGGTTTATTCCAAGACTAGCTCTGTCTTAGTCTGCACTCTTCCCATATCTCATTTTTCTCCTTTTATCATCATACCTAAGGACTTCTACACTAACTAGTGGATTGTCCTCGGTAGATCCCTCCGGATTCGGCGGATCATGGGAACACATACCTAACCTTATCATCCTTATATCACCGTACATAAAGTAAAGTTGGTCGGTCTATTTGGTATTGTTCATCCGCCATTGGAACCAATTGAAAACCATTTGAAAATCAATTCGGATACTTGTGATATATTATCAAAGCATTTTGTACCGAATTGTTTTGATATTTTAGAGCGAGAACTCCCCTCAACATGTGCATCAAGTATTTGAAAATGTTTTGCACACGGAGGCAAGAGAAAGAATTAACTTCTTTGATTACCATTTTCTAAAAGATATCAACATCACTTCCCACATCAAATCAAGTAGAAATAGCATTTCGGGAGGATGAGGTTTCCATAAATTCGCTCCCCTCAATATGTGCCTCGAGGTTTGAAAAGAGTTTTGCACATACTAGAGGAACCCTTTATCATCGGAGGATTAGAAGCCATATGATCAAGGTACCTTAAAACATTTAAAGTTGAATTTGCAAAGATTTAAGTGTTGTGTACCACGATGACTTGAATTTGCAATTTGCAGAGTTCTCCCCATTAATATATGCTTGAGATTCGAAAATTGTTTAGCACATATAAGAGAAGTTTGCACACAAATTGGTCATCTTATCTTTTAACATCTTTCATATTTATATCACATTTTCTCCCGATCAAAAATCTTAAATCCTTTGAGATTTTGGATCTCAATTGATTTAAATATGTATGAGGTAAAATATTTGTAGGAGAAAATGTGTCCGATTTTATATGATCAAAATGGACAACACGGATGTTTCCACTTTTTACAAGGGAAACCACAAAGACAAATCCTAGCACTATTACATGTATTACAGCTTGTTCATATTTATTACACCACATATTATACATAGTTAAAAACACACCATAAGCAAGATCCCAAGAAGTCTTCATTCGGTCCTCGAAGAAGTTTGTAGTGACCATCACGAAGCCTTCCACCAACAAAACTTTCAAGGTGCGGAAGATCCTTCGTGTCTTGAGTCTTCGTCGATTGCGACAATGAAATGTTCACATCTCTTCACGTCATCATCGGTCGAAAAATAGTTTTAACCCAAGATTTCATATCAAGTTTGGCTTCTTTCACTCTCGTGTCAAGTTCTTCTTCGATCAATTTGAGCGTACCATCACTAAACTTGTAGAGTTCACATAGGCGCATAAGCATACGAGATCCATATCATGCGTGAAGATGACGGCTCTAGGGGTGTCAAGGACTTTGTATTCTCGATGAAATTCATGCCCAGTTGCATTCCATTGAGGACTTGTAAGGTTGATCTGGTTTGGTAACTTTCAATGCCAAGTCGAAAGTCCTCAACTCGTTTCGAATGACTAAGCCCCGATCCGTGGCAGTGACACCGAGAGGGCCTTTTCTCACGGACGGTAAATGCTCAAGGTGTCCTTGAAGATTTAAGAGATAGAGATCTTGAAATCATTTGGCGTAAGATGTTTGAAGTCGTTCTCTTCAATAGTATACACTTTGAAGTCGACTCTTTTAAGGACAATCTTCTTCAAGTACTCATATCCATAGATAGGGAAGATCTCACACTAACAACACTTAAGATTTGCGACTTTGATCGACATCATTGCGTCTTTTATCGGCACCATGTCTTTCGATGTAGAACTTCTTCTTTTGAACCACCAAAGGAGAAATACCATAAGCGGCAATATCATATTTTGTTCTTAGCACCCGAATTGATCGGGAACCATCTGCTCAAGCCCCGATCGAGTAGGTTGCGACTTTCATCTTTAATATTGATAGAGCGGGCCTTCTTTCGGTGAGCGAGCACACGATAGTCCAAGTCGTGATTGAAGAAGAATTCACTGAATGGTTGTCGACGAGTTCACCACCAAGAGGAGAGATTTGTTGACATTGAAGCGGTCGATTTGCTCACCGACTTGGTCATTCGACATCTTATGGCATTCTTCCATCGATATTGAAGATGATTTGCATCGAATGGAAGACTTTGACAATTTCGTAAGCTTGTCCTTCTAGATCTCTTGGAGTTATGGATGAGATACTCTTCCGCTCACAAAACCATCTAATAAAACTTCCCATATCACCGTGTAGTGCGAAAGAGTCTTGGTGGAACTTCATAATTATTGGTGATAGCGATGCCCAATTGTTGTCGGGAATCATAGAGTCGACTACGGGATGGTCCATGGGTTACGGAGAAGGAGGTCTATCTTCCACAATGCGCCTTTGAATTGTGTCTCTTGAAGGTGCTAGCTTTGGATGTGCTAGTCGATTCCCACCATGTAAGTATCAAACCAATCTTCCGATGGCTTAGGAATATGCTTCGTCGATGCATCATCTTCATCCGTTACGAGTCGACCATGACTTGAGACTCTTCGTGGACCATTTGATCATCAGGAATTGAGGTGGATGTGGATGTGAACCTTGAATCAACCGTCGTCCAAGCCGCAGATTTCTTCTTAGTACTCTGTTCTTTCGTAGGGCTTGATTGATTGGAAGGTTTTGGCGGTGATGATGGTGGTTGTGATGGAGGTGTGTTGGTTGTTGCAGAAGATTTACCAGCTCCAGAAGTTCCAGCGCCCCCCGTTGGTGGTGGGGGTGGAGGAGGATCTTTACGATCCTTCATCAATGCTTCCATCACAATTGTTCTCCTTTTCTTTTAGCTTCTTTTTCCCGACATCAATCTTAAACCGCTCATAATTGTCGAACTTAATGGATTCTTCAAGTGCCTCATAGAGTTTCTGTGAACCTCATGCTTGTCCTCTTGACATCATACATTTTTCAAGCGAGCGGCTCATATCTGTGATAGGAAGGTCCTTGAATCGTCTAAGAAGTGGAGCCTCCATAGCCCATTCCACAATCCTTGACTTCCCTTCAATAGCGGCGGTAACCCGCTTCATTGAAGTTGAGGTGCTCGATCTATAGACACGATCCACGGAGAATCAGCAGATTTAGGAAGTTGCCTTTCCGAGCTTCTATCCTTTTATGGCTTTATCCAAGAGTTGATCGAGTGAGAATCGTGGAGGTGGCGGTGGAGCATCCACATCGGCAACTATAATGACGGGATCGGGAGTTGGTGGCGATGTTGGTGGTGTTTGTACAGTTGATTGAGTTGGTATGGGAGGTGGAAGTGCGGTTGATAATGAAGAAGTCGACATTGGAGGAATGGTTGGCGTGTCTTCTTGAATCTTGACGGTATACATGGATTGTGCGATATCTAGGGGTTTGTCATTAATGTATTGGTCTCCAAAGAGAAGTCGCATCGAGATTCTTAAGTGAGGATAGAGTTAGTAGACAAATTTGGTTCATCCATCTTCAAGGTCTCATCGGATCTTGTCTCAAGGTTCTCCTGCGAGCCTTTTGTACCGAGTCAACATTCAAGCAGATTGAGTCTCACTAAGTGTAGGAGTTTCCTTAAACGTTTGAGCACTTTGTCCACTCCAGTTGTTCTTTTGCATGAGATGATTCATTCTTCTCTTGACTCATATTGATTTGTGGTGCTTGATGGAGATGATGAGATAGTTAAAAGCATGTGAAGCGACTTGTTCGGTTCAACACTTGCAACCCTTTACCCTTGTCATGTGTAATTGGGGTTGTTTGTCGAGGTAGTTGAGCGGGTTCTCTTAACACAACTCCACCCACGGGTGCTTTGACATTCGACTTTCAAGGCTTTCTTTGGATCCCAAGTTGTAGATCAGCATCATCTTCATCAGTTAACCTGGTAATATTCCTTGGTACCTCAGTAACTTCACCAAATTCCTTTTCCACTTTCTTCCTTTTTACTTTCTGCTTCTTGGATGCGGTGTCTGACTGTTGTGACCTTTCAAGTCTCTTTTTAGGAAGAGAGGCATAGGATGCTTGTGAGGCTAACTTGGTCATGGGAGCATTTGGTTGTAGAGGAGATGGTGTGACATCAGCAGAGAGTTTGGTTGCTCTTTTCTTGTATTGCTTGAAGTAGTCCTTCTTCTTGATATCTTCTGTGAGAAGACAGTCAGGAATTGGCAATCCAAATAGTTCATTGTCCATACCTCTAGGAACATATTTCAGGTTTCCCAAGACATATTCATCTTCTGCCTTATGTAGAGTTGATTCACTCCTAGGATTGAACTTGTGGGTTTGTTGTAAGTACTGGATAACAAGCTTAGAGAATCTGATGTTGGGAATTACAAGCTTGTTCTGTTTCTTTCGGCATTGAGCTTTGTTCTGGAAATTGATTCTGTCAGATATGAATGTGTTCATTGATAACGAAAATTCTTCCCAAATACGATCTGAGACATTCACATCAACCCTATTAACGATTCCCCATAGGATTTGCAAGATAGGAATTCTCACTTTATCGAACCACAAGTTTTCCCGACAAGCACAAATTAAGAATGGTTGTAATAGCTCTCGGGGTTGATACATGTGTCCGTGATGATGTCGGATGCTCTTGAAATCTTGCTACGATAACCCAACCCAATTAGAAAGGCAATCAGATCGTCAGCACCAGGTGGAGAATCAGAACGAAAGTCAGGGTTGCATGGGGTGATTCCAAGAGCCTTGCTCAAAACATCAGAACCAATTGTGAACTCCTTATCATCCAGTTTGCAAGAGTATAGTGTTGTGATTTTGTCCCATTGAACGGTGTTCCAGAATTGTTGAATGTAAATGGTCGGAATTGAGCATTGCTTGGTAATTGCTCCGAAGAAGTTTGTGTTTTTGAGGATGTCAATAGAAACTTTGAGTATCGGATTTTGTTGAAGCCTTTGTAGATCCACATACGATTGCTTTTTCCAATAACGACCCATTGACTCTGAAGGATTTCTTCGTCTGAGAGAACTTTGGATGATGCCAAGGGTAACGCTCTTTCTCGAATGAACTTGCCATTGATGGTCCGAGTAATCATACAATCAACATAATGATTGGGAACAGGTTAGATAAATGATAAATGAGGCGACATTGAGAGCACCCTTATGACATAGACACATAGAAGTAGTAACTCGTAAGGAGTCCCCAAAACATATCTGAGAGAAAGATAGAGTGGCATAGGTTTCAAATATATGACAACTTTCAAATATATGACAACTTTTATAAGTGAGATATTTCAATGAAGTATAATCTTACGCACAAATAATCACATGACGGTGATAAAGGGATTAATAGGCAAAAGAGTGCATTGTAAAGGGATCATGACATGAGCCAAGATACAAGCGAGAAGTGATATAACACATATGCATGAGGAAAAGGAAACATTTGGTTGTCGTGAGAGAAACCAAGTACCTTTTGCCCAAATGACATGTCATAGCAGACACATGGAGTATGTTGACACAAGAAGTTGAATTAGGATATCCTAAGTATTGTGAGAATGAGATCACCTTTAGCAATAAACCCTTGATCATTTTAAAAACCCTTGACCCTAAGACTAATTCGCAACATGAAAGTGAACAATGTTGCAAACTTGTAAAGACAAGTTGCCATCTAGAGCCACAGACAAGTCGCTAATAGTTTAGCACTCTAAGTCGCTATGCTAATTCGCTAGCTTGTAAAGACAAGTCGCCATGAACAGTAACTAAACCAAGTCGCTACAAATCAGTTAACCAAGTCGCTAGGTTATTAATTCGCTAACTTGTAAATACAAGTCGCTAACTACTAACTCGCTAACCAAGTCGCTAGAATATGGTGAACTAATTAGCTCTGCACACGTAATCGCTAAGTTGAGCGCTAACTCGCTATGAAGAACATTCAAACTAAGTCGCTACCAAGAACAAGTTAAATCGCCAAGAAGAACACTCTAACATAAACCCAACGGTCCAATCCTCTTAACCATACATCAATGTATTCCAAACAATATATTCCAAACAATCAATATATTCCAAACACTTTGAACCCGTTCAATCATTATACTAGCAACAAACACACGATTACATGATGAATCGAACCTAGCGAGAGACAAATAGTCACAAATCACGAGCTCGAAAGAATCGGATATAAAGACAAGTTAGTAACTAAACCTAAACGCTTAAGAGAACAAGGATGAGAGGATTAGATGCAAACCTCTTGCTAAGTCGCTAAGATGAGCAATATGACGATGGAGAGAAAACGCGAGAGAAAAAAACTTTTGAGAAAAGAAATGGTAACTCGCTAAGTGGTAATTCGCTAGGGTATACCAACTATCTTTGATTAGATGACACAATTGGTCCTTGTGGTTTTAACATGAGGTGAGGTAAGTCGCTAGTGCAACATAACTTTCACTATATGGCAAGTTTGGTCCCTATGGTATTGATGACCGAGTGGTAAGTTGCTAACACGGATTATAGACTAAGCCTCTAGCATAGATTATCACATGATCACCATGAATCAATTAAACATTTAGACACATAAGCATTTAAATCTAAGCTAGGCACTTAATCGTGGGTACACAATGATAATCACATGAGCAAGATCGACCACAACCTACAAAACCATAATCGAGATAGTTACAAAGGCAAAACACGACCTCAACTTACAAGCGAGCAAGCATTATAACCAAAGACAGAAGCCAATGGCATAGGTAGTCAAGAAAACATATACACAATCTCCCCTCAATCAAGGTCATCAAAGAACATTGATTGACATAAGTTTACCCGATATAAAGAAACAAGAATATTTCAATTGTTCGAACTTCATCTATGATCCGTGCCATTATTGAATGACATTTCTAGGATTGTAGATGTTATCGATATGATGAAAATATTCTTTATTAGATAGGAAAATCATGATAAAATAGTAAATTTTAAATTTTTTTTTTTTTTTTTTTTTTTTTTTTTTTAAGAAACTTGATTTATACAAAGATATGGAAGAACGAGTCCCGATTCAAGATGAATAGGAGTCAAAGTAAGTAGTGCATCAATCGTTGCACGCTATAGCTCTGAATGAGCTATGTTCATTTCGATGGGAACCAAGTCATGAAGTTCTGATTGAGTTGAGCATTGTACACGAAAAAGGCGAGAGCACATTGTCTTGGAAGCACATGTAGATTTGTACATAGAAGAGTTAGTGACATGATTAGTCTCACATTTGGATGCATCACGATAATATCTGAGACTTATCATTAATGGTGATCCTATTAGGTTCTACATTCTTGAAAAGTTTACAGTGGAATCCATTTGAGGCATGATCTAGGAATGTAAGTTCGTTTAAGTCCCGTAAACATAAATAATCCGCGGTGGGAATCCATTTGAAGCCACGATTAGTTGAACTAGATGAGTGCATGACCTTGTTTTGACTATTTGTCCTTTTGTGATCGAGAATTTCTTAGGGATTGATCCGCCGACGATGTTTTGCATGAGACCTAGTTAAACTTATTGCATTTCGATCCGTGGGTGATGACCATTAGTCCTATGCTTGGGATTCATCATATCCGAACTAGGCAATGAAGTGACCGGTTTTGACAAAATGACTTATTATCAACTTGGGATGTAAGCTTAGATTTCAATGGTTTAGCTCTTTCGGACCTAAAGGCATTAGGTTGTTTAATAACTGCTCGTTTCAAGTGGTTACGAACATTTGACTTTCCCAAAGTTGAAGGTTTTGCAAACTTAGTGTTCATCCTATTTCCAACATACTTCACGAGCTCATTTTTAGGGCAACAATATTGAAGCTCTTATCCCGAATTTGTGCTTTGAGATCATCAATATCTTTCATCAAGAGGTTAGATTGATTGACTAACTTAGAGTTTGTTTTCTCAAGGTTCTTTCTTAAATGCTCATTTTCTCTTAGAAGGTTGGACACACATAGAGCTAGTTCGAATTTCTAGATTCTAGTGTATCACTCATCTCATGACAAATATATTTACGGGCTTACGAAAGAAGTGATTTGATTTCTTATGGTCGAATCTTTGTCCCGAATACAGGATTTTAAGCGATTAATTTCAAAAATTCTCTAAATTCGGAAGTTCCAGACACTACACTCGTCTTTTGCATAAAACATTTCATTCTTATGTTGTATTTCAATTTGCAAAGAGATACGTGTTTTTCAAGAATTGAAAATTTGTTTGAAAGCTCATCATATACCCTTTTTCAATCATGTTACTTGCATTAGATTCGGACAAAACAAAGATTGATTCCACATTGTTATGTTCGGGGTAAGAGACATGTACCTTTTGATTGATACCTTTTCGACTCGAGAATTTGAGATCGGTATTCTCTTCATCCTTTTCATTTCAACTAAGATTACGCAATCGGTGTCATCTGCTTGGTTCACCGGAATGTAGCATGTCATGTCTCCATTGCTCAGTGGAATCTCTTGCACTCATTCAATTCGTTCGACTTGTTATTCTCTTTAGCGACTTCCTTGATGTATGTTTCCATATTACTCATAAGTTGAATAAATGAGTTTACGAACTCATGAATTTCCATTCCGTGTGTTTGTTGAAAGACATTCCACCATGATATTATCAAAATCGAGGAGTATTCTTCCGGGTAAGTGGTGAAATTGGTTGAAGATGGTTTGGAGAGCGAGACGAGAATCATCCGTTGAGAGCTTTTCTTTGGTAATTTGAAACCTCGGTCGTTCTAAGTTAAGCAAAACAGTTCTTGTTAAAGTGGGAAAATCTGACGAAGGATGGCACAACTTGTTCGATCCATGGTTGTAGATAAGAGTAATTTGAGAAGTCGATCGAGATGTTGAAGCGGCTCACACGTGCATTCCATATTCTTAGCATCATTTGCGACATTAAGAGTGACTTATTTGAGTTGTTACGATTAATCGATCTTGAATCATTAAGTGCATGGCATTCGGATAAGCATCTGTTTTACTATTACGTCTTTGTGTCATAGAGAGCACTTTGGTGATTAAAGGATCCGTGATGGTGACATTGTGATATTATAAATTACTCCCAAGTTTCTAGAGATTTAGAACCAACTCGCTACCAACTAAATAGCAATAATCCCAAGTCGCTAGAAGATCTTGCACCAAGTCGCCAACACTTAATTCGCCACACCACTAAGTCGCTAGAGTCCCAAGTCGCTAGACAAATGCAAGTCGCTAAGTAGTAACTCGCTAAGCCTCAGTCGCTAGCAAAATTTTGGCGACAATTAAGCTACTCAAGTCGCTAAGGATACAAGTCGCTAAAGAGCAACTCGCTACCAACCAAGTCGCTATCACTGTCGCTACCCGTGGTGGAGGTCCACTACTTGTCTTGTCAGTCGCTAGATCTAAGTCGCTAGGTTTAGGCGTAACTCGCTACAAATTTGTAAAGCAAGTCGCTACGATGAAACTAATCCGTGAAGTAAGTCGCTAGCTTGAAAAAACCACATAAACATCACTTTTCAATCCAAAAACAACCCAACCAAGATGATTCAAGCTTACCAAATGAAAACCTAAACACTTGTGATGATTCTAAACATAAAAGTACTAACAAAATCCAAACTTTAACCCAAGAAATCAACCAAATGATGCAAAAACCACTAAACTTTTTCAAACTCAAAAACCACCTAAAAACCACTAGAAATCCAAAGATGTGCAAGATATGATCTAACCATGGCTCTTGATACCAATTGTAGGATATAACTTTTCACATGCACATCAAACCATAACACAAAGTAGCACATAGATGGTTTTAGAGAGAGAAAGAGTGGGATATTCTAGTAAGAGAAACTTGTTGAATATTAGATTACCAAAGAACATCCAACCCTCTACCTTGCAAGGTAGAGGGTATTTATAATTACAAACTAAACGACCTCCCGACGGCTGTGGATCGGGGATACGATGGGTAAAGACCGTCCTTCTTCCACGGTGTTGCACTAAACTATTTTACGCCATTGACTAACTAAATAACTACATAAATAAGTAACTAACGATAAGTCTAGAGCTAACTTATGCTAGATAATAGTTGGGGTGACCGACTCTTCAATACTTGGAATTTTCTAATTCCTAACACTGCTTTTTTGTAATATCTTTGTAGGGACTCCAATTCGATTTTATAAGTTCATACAACTTATATACATAAAGTTATGTGTTTTACTCCTCGATATTGTGTCGTAGTTCTATCTACTATACATGTAAGGTCTGCCGCTAATGTGAGATTGTATTTCTGTTGATTTGCTTACTGCGATGATACAGTATACTATATTTTTGCAACCAAAATCATAACTTTTCACCGGTGTGAACGGGGTGGGGTGTGTTTCCTTTGTATTGCCAAATTATTAATTTGTGAGCATGTGTCTTGGGCTGCTTAAGTACAACAACAATACCCAATCCCGCCGGTGCGAGGTATGAGGGAGGTAAGATGTAGACAAGTCACACCCGGGTAAAAGGACCGTCCAGAAAGACCTCCGGCAAGTGTTTGTGAGCAAGCAAACAAGCAATATGAAAGGTGTGTGCGAGGAAAGAGACAATGACATTAATCAAGCATATAAAGCAAACAAATACTTAAGTGCTAAGGATATTCAACTCTTTATCTTTAACCTTTACTTTTCCCTAATCGAATACTAGTTATCAACTGAAAAGGGTGATTTGTAGATGTAGATTGATGTGGAACTCCACTTGGTAAAAAGAAGCAAACTATGAATCTGGCTGCTATAAAGCAAAGGTTCACTTTCAACTTTCAAGCACTGAAATGGCTCTCTTATACTATTTGTAGTAACTTTTTCAATTGAAATTCCCAAAGGGCACTAGAGAGTAAAGAGTAAGAAATGTTGGAATGCTTGATTTTATATTATGTTTAGTGTTTAAATGATTTTCAAAACGAAATTACAAGTATAATGATTAAAATTGTTCATAGATGCACGTTTTAAGTGTTTTAGTGGTGATGAATCTTTATTGGAGACTCGAGTTTAAACTCGCTGCATTCAGGTCGTAGCTAGTTTCGAAAGAGAGGACTTCGTAAAGAAATTAGTTACGCAACCCAAAGTGGACGAACACTCTCTTAAGTGGACCCATCTGAGCATTCGTTTCATACATTGTCTTTGATCATGACCAATAAATTTTGCTGGTTATCAATACTTTTACAAGATGCACCTTTAGCATAGTCCGAATAGTTTGATTAAAATCTTTCAATAAAACTTCCTTGTAACCAAAGCCTTCTTTTATGATGTTGGCTTTTGCCAGTGAATCAACTTGTTTGACTTGCCAATAGACCAACTTTATGAAGCTAGTACACACATCAAATGTTATACTATTCTTCTGTAGTAGCTCAACCAAAAATCAATGAATGTCATTGACATTTTGGTTTCTAAAATAATGAAGTTATTATTAGGATATGTCGGCACTACATGTGAAGTTGCCTAAAAACCAAAATAAATAGTACGAAAAGTTGTTGAACTACTCAAAAGTTGGGCTGACCTTCATTGATCTTCTTCGCTACTTTCAAGTTTCTAAACATGTAATTTCATTGTTGTTTCGGATACTCTTACGCATGTATGTCGTAATTAAAGTTCGTAATGAAAAGATTATTACGATGTAATGAAAATGTTGTTTGTTTACGTTTATAGAATGTAATGATTCATTCTGATAATGCACCCATTCTGTAAAACCATTCATGGGGGCCTCTTTTTTCATTCGTGCTCAGAATGGAATCAAAATTACAAAACTCCATCATTAATTAACCACATTAAATAAACTTTCTACCATTAATGGGTATTTTAGTCTTTTAATATCGATTACATTCGTCGTGTCATACAAACCAAACATGATTAATAACTTCTGATGAATCATTCATTCACTCTTCATTCCATTACATCGTTTATTCCATTCAGTTGATACTTCATTCCGTCCTACCAAACGAACCCATAGTTTCTTAGACTAAGGGTGCGTTTGGTTTGTCGCTATGAATCACAATGGGTATGGGTGTTGGTATAGAGTGGAATGATAATGGAGGGTATGGAGAAACCACCTACACACATAGGGTATGTTTGGCGCAATGAAATTTGAAATTTGAAATTTGGGCTAGGGTTTTATTATAATAGAAGTTGAAATTTGTATTTTGTAAACTTGTTTGGCAAATGGGTTGGGTGAGAACTTATTATTGCAAAATTACTAAAAATGATATAATTAAATGAGTTTTATAGTGCATATTAGATATGTTTGTGGGTAAATATGTAATTTATGGTTCATAAGCCCATTTAAAGTTTTAGCCCTTTTATGGGGCTAAAGTTTTGCCCTTTAAGGGCTTATGATTTCATGTTCGCGTAATGAAACGAGACTTATTTTATAAACCCACATTTTAGAGCTGCCCCATAAGCCCCTCCCCAAACACACCAATAATATATTGAGAAAACTTCACATTTGAGTATCCTCATTCATTGTGGTGGGCCCCATTACCAACCAAACAACATTAATGAATTTAAAAGTTATAAATCCATACCCATACACTCCAACCAAACGGACCCTAAATTTAATAAGAACCTTCAAGTGACTTACATCTCTTCTGTCATTTTTTTTTCAAAACTATTTCATGATCAACTTAGTATAACAAAAAAGCTGACATCATAAAAAACATATCTCACAAAAATACATTTTAAATAAATTCTCACACACACAAACAAACACACAAGTCGATCGGTAGGTGACCTCTTCTCCATTTTATCCTAGCGGACGGCGTCTGAGGAAGAAGTGTAGCAAGGTGGGACGTGTTTATGAGGTCGGGACTCGTCGAAATATCTTATTACGCTCGATTTTACATATTACTCTTTTCCTTTCAAAATAATTGTTCACCGACAAAAACACATAATTTAAGAAAAACATTATCATTACAATTTTTATCTTTTACTTTTCTGATTATAACAATTTTACATTAACTAATTAATTTATAACTTCCGCTTAATAAGGTTTGTGATAATAACAAAAGTGAGGGTCATGTTGTAAACTTAATCTAGATGCATTATTTGTGTTTTATAGCGAACAATTAATTTAGAACGACTCGAAAAAAATGTGGACAACAAATTTGGCGGAAGTATTTCAAGATAACAAAATTACCAAAGTCTACTCTACCAATCAAATAATCAAAATCGACACTATTTTTTTACGTTACAAAATGGCGTGGCGAACAAATCGTTCTTTCTCCAATCTATTTTGCTCGCCACTTGTGTTTACCAAATATTAGTTTTGCATTTTAACCCAAACAATTCAAGCGTTTTATCTTAGGCAGCAAAATGAAAATAGAATGAAGAGCAAAACAGATGACGAGCAAATTAAAGGTGAACAAACATGTTTTGCTCGTTATATCTTATTTGGTAACACAAATTTTAGGGTCCCAATTGATGAAATTATTTTCAAACGTCCATTCTATTTTCACTTTCAAGATTCTATAACATGTAGTCTTTAGTGTCCTGTATAAGTTACTATACCGAGTGAAAATGACACATCAATTTAAGAAATTCATTGAAAAGATCAAGCTCACTAACTTTGACTTAATTGTCATCTTATGAAGCTAAAAACCAAATTAACAAGTAGATCATTGTTAGTTTTATCTAACATTATCTATCTAAAACAAAGTATCATAAATATCATTTCATCATTTGTCATATTTGTTCTTAGCTATCGTTAAATGCCAAATGGTCATAAGTCACAACATGATTGCAATCTAGGTTCTAGGACAAGTATTTCATCACAATGTTTCAATAATTCAGATAATAAGACAAAAGAAAACAACATTCTTTTTTAAGACCAACAGTTGTTGGTTTGGTCCCAGCTCATAGACGTACATACGTAGACAAACATGCACATCCAAATAAATGTATCTTTATATGAAAGATTATCTAGTAGTAGTTTATAACTATGAGATTTGTGAATCAAATACCTTAAATGCCACATGTTGAACAAGAGATTGGTATTTGAGATGAAAACTGTAAAGTGGTTTTATTGTTTAATCGAAATCTTCCTTGTGAAAGTCATTGATTGTTGTGTAATTAAAGACTTTCCGAGTGTCACAGCTGTCTTGATTCGCAAAGATAAGAGGATAACTTATCTTCTGATATTAAAAGGTATAGTTCTGTATCTAACGATTACAAGTTTCTATTTTTTAATCCTTCAACCCACGACTTACAATCTCAACCTTTTAGTATCTTAATCATAGTTTCAAAATGTTCATATTGTTAGTTCATATCAACTTTTTCTAAGAGTAAATTGTGGTTTGTTTATTCTTGGTGATTTTAGTGTCATTAGCTATTTTAGTTAATTATGATTTATTAGAGATTAATGTGGTTTCATATTAAGCTCGGATATAAATAAGGAAAGCATAAAATACACACTTTCGTTTGAGTTAACGTGTTTTTAACCACGACACGACGCGTGGTCGAGGCGTCACCATTATTGCAAATGATAGATTTGGTGCTCCAAATGAGTTACCCGTTTTCTCACTAAAACCAACAGTCATAACTATTAAGATACAACCGCCTTTAACCGCTTTTAACTATCATTTGTTCTTAAACAGGTGTTTTGGTCTCATTTTACATTCACGAAAACCACACAATACTCTTTGTTTTGTTATGTCTTCTGTGTCTAGAAACATAATGCTTTGATTGTTTTATCCCAATAGAAATTTTGTGTAACCTAGGCAATAAGGGTCAAAATAATTTATTTGAAAAATGAATTATACATGATTCATTCAAGATTATCATCACACCCTAACCTCAATTTCTAGCGTTTATATTGCTGAAACCACTTCAACCCCAACCTATTGGCATAAGTCACTACTAGGAGGCAAATTAAAATAATAATAATAATAAGAAGAAGAAATTAGCGTTTGGTCGCATGGTTTCTTAAAATAATAACTTTAGTCTACAAGTCGTTTTATTCTGTGATTCAATTTTGAAATTATGCGCTTTTGGTCCCTATTTTGGATGGGCGTTAGTTAAGTCCGTTAAGTATTTTGTGTTGTTAGTCCTTCGTTAATAATTTTTGCACCGTTAGTCCTTATTTTTAAAATATAGTTTTCCCGTTAATCCTCCGTTAATAATAGTTATCGCTTGGTTTTTACGTTTTGTCCGTTTTATTCGTTTCGTTCGTTTTATCCGTTTTCCTTTTTTTTTCGTTTTTAATCAGTTTTTACGTTTTATCCCTTTTAAATCTGCTTTTATATGTTTCGTCCGTTTTTTATGTTTTTATCCCTTTTGTCACTTTTTATCGTTTTCAACTGTTTTTTCGTTTAATCCGTTTTCGTCCGTTTCGCCCATTTTTACGTTTTATCTGCTTTTATCCGTTTTTGTTCGTTGTTTATTCGTTTCGCCGCTTTTTTACAAAAATTTCAAAAAAAATTTGGAATTTTTCACAAATTTGAAAAAAAATTCGGAAAAATTTTGAAAAAATAAATTGGGAAAAAATATTTTCGAAAAAAAGTTTTGAATAAAAATTTTAAAAAAAATTTGTATAAAAATATTGAAAAAAAAAAACGGACATTTTTTAAAGATTTAAAAAAATATTTGAAAATTTTTTTCAAAATTTTTTGAAACTTCTTATTCCATTTTTTTTTTTTTTTCAAATTTTTTTGAAATAATTTTTTCCAAATTTTTTTTCCAAATTCTTTTCTTTTGGAAAAATTTTCAATATGTTGAAATAGAACAAAAGCGAAGAAAAGCAGACAAAATGTAAAAACGGATGAAAGCGTAAAAGAACTGGCGAAAAGATTAAAAAGAGCAAACGAATAAAAGCAGATAAAATGCAAAAAAAGGCGGCGGATAAAAACGAACGCAAATGGAAAAAACATACAAAAGCGTAAAATAGCAGGCGGCGTAAAAAACTAGCGGCGAATAAATAAAGAGCAGCGGATAAAAGCAGATAAAACGTAAAAAATGGGCGGCGTAAAAAGCGGACGAAAACGGTTAAGGCGTAAAAAGCGATTCACGGATAAAAAGAGAAAAGCGGATAAAGCAGACAAAAACGTAAAAAGTATGAAAACATATAAAAGAGGCGAAAAGGGATAAAACGTAAAAAGCGGACGAAAACGAAAAAAAAAAAGCGGAAAGCGGATAAAAGCGAGCAGCGGATAAAAGCGGACAAAAACGTAAAAAGCGGGCGAATAACTATTATTAACGGAGGACTGGCGGGAAAACTATATTTTAAAAAATAGGACTAACGGTTGCAAAATTATTAACGAAGGACTAACAACGCAAAATACTTAACGGACTTAACTAACGCCCATCAAAATAGGGACCAAAAGCGTGCATAGTTTCAAAATTAGATCTTCTTGGTGTAATAAAAGCACTTAGGGACTAAAGTTGTTATTTTAAATGAAACCATAGGACCAAACGTGTAATTTTTCTAATAATAATAATAATAATACTCGTAATAATAATAATAATAAAATCCTCCTCTTGAGAGACAAAAGTTAACAGAAATCCATGATAAGAATGGACAATAGCAAACGACTTTTACATAAACGAGTGTGAAGCCATGTTATCAATGCAGCATTCTTTAATAGACGTGAATTTGGGTGACAAATGACCGGAAAATTTGTTTGTCTATTTATTTGGCTAGTCCTTGAAGGACCTACGTTGCAAAGACAATTCAAACCTTAGGGACTATTTTTCGTAGCTCTGAAGAACTTACTGCAAGACACTTTTAAACTTTAGGGACTATTTTGCCAAATTGCTATAGATAGCAATTAATGCTACAAACTTTATTTGGTTAGTCCTTGAAGGACCTACTTTGCAAATACAATTCAAACCTTAGGGACTATTTTCTTGGCTTCTGAAGGACTTTGCTTTGAACGACACTTAAACCTAGGGACTATTTTTGCCAAATTGCTATAGATAACAATTAATTCTACGGAACTGCTGCAATGACACTTAAACCCAGTGACTATTTTTGAACTCATGCGAAGTAAGATTAATGTTGCAAACACTGTTGCTCGCTCTATAGTATATAAGGAGGATTTAAGATAAACCATGCCAATACTTCGGATAGGGATGATTTTAGTTGAATTAAACAAACGCCAAGAACAATTTTTGCAATGTACTCTTTTCTTTAATTGATGACAAGTTTTCCAAACACAATTTTAAATTTATACGTGTTCATCGCGGTGCTTTTAAGTTTTATGAATGAAACTAAATTGTTAAATAGTAAAAACATAAGAGCATCCATAATAATAAAGCATTTCAAAAGGTTTATAAATTTAACATGTCACAATATTTTACTGCATTTAGTCATAACTAGCGGGTTAACCGCGGCGTTGCGACAGGAAGTCGTTCTTGCCGATCATTTATTCACGAGAATGAATTTGCTAATTTTTTTTTGCCTTTGTTCATGCGGGGTTCTTTTTACGACGAGTCTTGCTTCGTCAACGATGAGTTTTAGTATATATATATAATTTAACCTTTTTAATCGGTTTTTAATTGATCCGTTCGAACTTTCGATCTACAGTTCAACGGGTTTTAAACCGACCGATCACCCAACCGATTCGCGGTTCAACCGTAGGTTTAACCCGAGTTTCAAAGCATTGAGATTTAATACTTTTTATTCTACGTAGGCGTGAAACAAAAATTCATCAGTAAATGAAATAAAAATAAAGCATTTTTAGATTTTCCATTGCAGATACTCGGAGTTTCACCCGTAAGACCCAAGCATAATAAATTGGTGAAGATCGAGTCTTCTCCGTTGGAGGACGCGTCCTTATTATGATTGGTGTGAACACGTGATCGGTGTGAATCGTGTCCTTATTACGATCGGTGTGAAGGAAAATTTTGTGGGCCCAGGTGAGTTATGCGAGTTATTCTTTGTTTCTGTTTATATGAAGTATATTTGTTTATAAGTGGCGTATATTTGAGTGATTAATTGAGGGGTCTTGGTAGGATGTTTTTAGGGTGGATAACGATAAAGGTAATGAAAAATAATGTTTGATCTTATATAATGGAATGACCTTTCTTAATAGTGGGTAATGGACCATTACCCATAAATTAAGATGAATGCTTTTTCTCACAATGCCTTTCCCACTATCATTATCTTTCCCATTCCTTTTCATGAATTTAGACCAAGCACACCCTGATTGTCTTATTACATAAAATTGGTAGTGAAGAAACTGATATGACGCTAAAATGCATTGGTAAATGCAGTCTTGAAGTTTCCTCAATACATTCGGCCTCCAACAGTCTTCTAAACAGATTTAGGTGTCATTTGTTTTTTAGAGGAAACATTTTTCCCTCTTTTCACTTCTTTTCTCTGTAACCAAGCAGAGATTTTTTATTTTTTTTTTATTTTTTTTTTTTTTTTGCAGATATTAGTGCTTCTTTTCAATTTTTACCTCTTCAAAAATTAGACATAAATTTTCACTTTTTAACACAGTCCTCTATTTCTCTTTCATTCTTTTCTTGATAAGCACAAAACAAACAGTTTTTTTCTTACAAATAAAAGCTTTATATGTCATATTCTTTTGAAATGATTTGTAGATAAAACATAAAACTTCTAAATAACAAACGACACCTTAATTCTTGTTTTCAGAAATGGAGTTAAGCCATTGTCAATAGACAGATGGAACAATCAAGGACACTTGTTCATATACATAGTAACATAAACGTGAGTTGTGTGACTTTGTCGTTTTTCAGAAACAAGGGTATCATGCTAATATCATCAACCACAAGCTGAAAATGGCCACAAAGACAGACAGTAACATAAACAAAATCTTTGGATAACAATCACCACTAACTTACAGGGTCCTACCACTCTTATCTTGCAACCATTGAATGAGGACTCAAATCTCATCTTGATTCACTTATTTCCTATCACACAAACACTAATCAATAACAATCACCAAATTATTTTATATAAATTTTTATAACATGATAAAAAGGTTTACTACAATTGACATCCCACCACTGATCCCCCACTATTACAAGATGTTGGTGTCAAGACACACTAGCTCTCTTTTCTCTAATTGCAAAACAAATATCAAGGTGGGAATGCCTACAACAACATCAGTAAACATATGATAATTTAAAGGAATTTTGGTCTGTACATAACAAAAGATTGTAGATAATTTGAAAACTAATTTACCTGAATATGACTTTTATTATATAATCACCATTTTGTTATGTTTTACCCAACACTGATTAGACCATCTCCACTCTTGAAACTTGGCATCGCTTGGTATGGAGAAGAATCCATCCGGTTGTTATGATCATAAGATAGGGAGAGGTTAAGAGATAACGACAATGAGTCCATTTCTTGTTTCTGGATCATATTAAGATCTGCCATAGTTGATGTATCAGGTGTTGGAAGCACGGCTATTGGGTGAACAGGTAGCACTGGTGCTGCGTTAATTTGATCATAATTACTAAAAGTTACAGTTTCCATTTGATTATCGGCTGGAACTCGTGATGGAACTGGACTAACTGTGGCGGAAAGGTAGCCATTGGGAATCCACTAAGAGGAGATATTTGGGGTGATGCAGCCTTATTGGTGTTATCTTCACTCAATTGTTCTTCAGCGCCAACCTAATCACCATTCCAAAAGTTCTTAGTTATTGTTTATAATTTTTTTTTCAAGGATGTAATCTTCATATAAATGTGCACTTCACTTATGTCCTAAGTATAAGCTTATGTGATAACATCCCTAAGCAGATTCTTATACCGGATGAATGGACGTTAATAGGTTACTTAAGTATTGGACGCTAATAGTTTCATTAACTTGTCATAAACGTATTAGGCGAATACTACCAAAACTTTATCAGTTGGTACCCACCTCCGAAAACCCATGCCCATCGGAGAGATTTTGTGGATAAAGGTCGAGGGTTCGAGTCTCGCTCTTGCTCACTTGAGTTAGTGCCCCAATGGGCCACGGAGTTGCTGAGCTATTCCTTGTAGGGTGGACAATGGCTATTGCCAAAAAGGCACCCGGTGTCAGGGTGTTCCCCGCCAATTCACACCTTTTTGTGGATTAGGCCGAATACTAATTGATGCATATGAGACATAAGCAGTTAACTAATTACACATAAGTATTAAATCAGCTAAAAAAACTCACCGAATCAGTAGTCATATCAAAGAGACTAGACCTTCTCCTGCGACGATTGAGGTTACTACGACGGAGGAAATACTTCTGAGCATGACTCGCAACTTGCGTAGGAGTACGCGTCTTAACAAAGTTCCTCGAAATCCCCCTCCAGTCTCCTTTCCCTACCTTCTGCAAACCTAACAGAAACAGCTTGTGTTCATCCTCGGTCCACGGCACCCCTATTTATCATCAATCACAAAATAATCAAACGATTAACCTCACAACAGTTCAACAAATTCACACAAATATTCAAAAAGAAAAATAAAAAACATTAAGATAATTGTCTAGAAATGTAGTTTAACTTGTCATTTTTCTGGAGTTGTGTCATTGTGTGTAGCCATCTTTTTAAATAACCATACTTTTGATTCTGTTTTTTTTTTGTGACCATGGTCACAAAATACAGAAGGCAAAATTAAAAAGTACGGTAATATAAAAGCACATAAAAAAAAATAGTTACACAGAACTCGAAAAAATGACAAGTTAGCTAGATTTCTATATAATTATCCTAATGGTGTGTTTATTTCGGTTTATATTACCGCTTATTTGGTTTTGGGCTTATGTTTCATAAGCTCACTTTTTGTGGCTTATTTTGAATCATTTCGGCTTATATAAAAGTTTCTTATAAGCTTATTATAATAAACATATAAGTTTCTTAAATTATAATAAGCCGAAAAGCTTCAAAATAAGCAAAAAAAATTAGCTTATGAAACATAAGCCAAAAATCAAATAAGCAATAATTCCCCAAAATATATAATGAATTAAATCGTATAAACATTTTAATTTAATAAACCAAATAATAAAATAAATAAAAAAAATAAAATGAGATCTAGCAACCTCTTTTACGATCTCTAGCACCAGCACCAGCAGGAGCAGGAGAAGCATTAGAGCGATGATCAGGGACGATGACGTCATCAGAAGAACCATAACCAGCGTTGTTATCATCCGCAACCAACGGCGTTTGTAAATGAAGATAGTGTGTCAGATCATTCATACTCACACTCTTCCTCATCGGATCAACTTTCACTCACACCAAATAGCATAATCTCATCAGAAGATTCATCCGCTGACGTCATCATCATCAATTTTATAAATAAATTGGCCGTCCGTACAATTGGTGTGTTTTTGGGGGAAAATAAAATGATGAAGGGGTGGGTGAGGGTGAGGGGGTACTTATATAAGATGCTAAAATGACGGAGTGGTGAGAGGATTTGGATCATACACGTGGTACCATGCTTATTTGTCACCCAGCTGTAAATAGTCAAACTCAAATTAACAAACCTTTAATTACCCTCATGTTTTGAAAAATTCATTCTTACGGATAAAATAATTAATTGCTAAAATGATTAGAGATAAAAAAATCTGAGATATATTTTTTTATGTGCGTATGGTATGCTTCCATTAATGTTAATGGATATGAGTTTGATAGTAGTGGTGAGGCCTTTCATCTATGAAAAATCATATCTAGGCTATCTTGATATATATACGTATGAATTATATTTAAAGAAAATATAAAAATAAGTCAAATCTTTTTTGAAGTCACTCTTTGTGGTTATTTTTAACTCGATGTCAAAATGGTTAAATGCCTTGATATTTCATTTCATGTTCAAAATTCGCCACGTGTCCAATGAAAGTCAAAATATAAAAAGTACAAAAGTGTCTTTCGTTTGGACACGCTATGAATTTTGGCTGGAACATGAAATGAATGTCATGTTTTACACCATTTTTGACATCGGCTTAAAACTGACCACAAAGGGACTTAAAAAATTTTATTATTTTCAGATTTTCTCTTATATTTATCGTTCATTCCATAGTGGTGGGTCCCCATCTTAAATAAACACGCTTAATCACTTTTCGTAGTTATAATCTCATTCTCATAATGCGATACCAAACGCAAATTTCAAGAAGGCGCGTTTAGTAGAGAATTTCAAATAAATGAAATGAAGCAGAGAATAAAATCTCAAAGAATAGAAATCAGTAGAGAATTTTGTTCAATTCTAATGTATGGAAACAACAAAGACTTGACCCGAGAAATGATTTTTTTTTTTATTTAAATAACGATTTGTCTTATAAGACTCACATGTATTTGTTTGTTTATTTTTTTTTAAAAATTATTTTTTATTTTTTCTAAACAACAATTCTAAAAAAATATTTAAAAAAATAAATTCTTTAAAAAAAATATCTTTTTTTTTAATTTATTTTTTTTAAATTTATTTACTTTCTTTAAACAAAATATTTTATAAAATGTATTTATTTAAAAAAAAAAAAAAAAAAAAAAAAACTTGTTTTTCAAAAAATTATTTTTAAAATGTACTTATTTAAAAAACTTTTTTTTAAATATTTTTGTTGAAAAATTATTTTTAAAAAATATATTTATTTAAAAAAAAAAACTTGTTTTTTTTTAAATATTAAAAAAAAACGTATGTTTGGAACTAAAGTACAAATATAAGTTGAAAAAGAAAAAAAACACATTATGAAAAAATATTACGAATACTAACAATTCTCATTTTTCCAATTTCCCAACCAAAAGGGATGAAAATCAAATTATAAAATTTACACTACCAGGTCCTTATCAATTCTCCCCAATTCTCCTCATTTCTCCACCTTTTAATTACTCTGACCAAACAAACAAGAGAATTTGATTCATTTCCATTTCTCTCTACCAAACACACCCTAAGTTCAAGTAACTAGAATGGCACTTGCGCAAAACAACGGGTCTGGAGGCGAATATTGTGTAACGATTTTCTAATTTTACTTTATTTATGAATGTTGTTTAACGATTTTCTATAATGGATGATAGTTTTTAAAAATTGTGTGTTTGTGTAGTGAAATCGTGAAGAATTAACATGACTTTATATGTGAATTTAAAAAGTTATTAATTTTAATTATAAACATAATAAATTTATTATATTGGTTGTATATTTATTATTGTAATATTTAATTTAATGTGTAATTAATGTATTATTAAATTTTATTTAATATGGAGTATTCAATAAGATCGAATGTCAAAATACATTATAAAGAATACAAACAATGGCGGAACCTTTTAGGCGTCGGGGAGGGTAGCGGCCTCCCAAAAAATTGCGGCAACTAGTGTAAATATTATACGTTTTAAGGTTAATTTAGTTAAGAATACAAATAAATCTTCGATTCGACCCTTCAAAATATATTTCGCCATTCAAAATAAATATTCAAGTTCCGCTATTGAATACAAATAAAGATTTAATATTTTAATTGTAGAGTTATAAAATTGATAATATTACTATCGGAAGGTATGAAGCAAAATTAAATGCATGACGTTTAATAACTCATTCGTGCCCAAATGGCCTTGCGCCAAACTTATTATAGGCAGAGAAAAGTTCTATATAGAACTCATATTTGTCATAGAACCAAGATAATTTAATTCTCGTTACGATTGTGTATTTTTTGTAGCTTGAATATTTACCGTTTGTAAGATATGTTATTTTTAAAAAAATGGTGGAAAATGATTTTTTATTAATTTAGATTAAAAAATGGATGGCTATGATTGGTTTATTGGTTTTATGACAAATATGAGTTTATATGAATCTCAACTCATTATAGGTATTATATCAAATATTAAATTTAATTTAATTAATGTTAAATCTAGTGGATGTACTAGGGGTATGTTTGGCACGGAGCGGTGTGAAGCTTTTTGAAGCGATGAGCGGTGAACAATGAGCATTTTGATTTTTATTAGTCGTTTGACAAAGGAGCGGTGAGCTTTCCTATTTTTAAGAATACTCGATTTTCCAACTTGCTTTAAAAGCGATGAGTTCTTGTATTCTTCTTTCGCATTCGCATTCATCGCTCACTACTACAATTTCTGTAGCTACTTTTGCCAAACACACCCTATGTATTACTAGGTTTACCCAATTGAGCAGATTAGTTCATAACAACGTTTTCAAACCGGGTCGACTCGGTTGGATCGGTGCCGAGCACAAAACGGGTCAATAAAACCGGGTTTCTAAAACCAACTAGTTAGACCACGGTTTTGAGTGACCTGGTTAACCCGGTCTTGAAACCCAAAGACTTTTTTTCAATTATTTTTTAATAAAACGGGTTGACCGGTTGAACCATTGACCGTGATCGAGCCGGTTGACCCGGTCGAAAAAATAAAAATAATAAATGAAAACCGGATTGACCCGACGGTCGAACCGGTTGAACCGTCGAAATGATGCCCGATGACTCGGCCGGTCGATTGAAAACCGATTTTAAAACATTATTCGTACATCATACTTGTCAACGTAATATATATTGCTAGTTGCTACAAATATATTTATTGAGATACGTTATAGGAACCCCTTATAAGTCAACCGTCTGAAAACCGTAAAGCACATAGTACAACACCGTAATGTATATAGTACAACTCTTTAATCGTGCAATAATTGAAAACCCTTATAAAGGTCCGTCGGATAAACTACCTCGGGCTGAGACACGTTGGCGAACTGGTTCGCTCGGTCATCGCCTTTCTCTCCCAACGACCGACGACGACCTAATTCTTGCGATGGTGACCCAAGATTTTTATTTTATTTATTATTTTTTTAATTCAAATATTTTTAAAACAAAATTAAACTTCATTAATAAAAATACTTAACATTACAACAACAATTAAAAACTTAAACGATAAAGCGTAGACGTTACAATACTTATTAAAACCGAAAAATCACAAAACTCTTCATCGTCGATTCGTCTCCGTCACTTTCGTCTTGACTTCAATCTCTTGATTGCACGATTTCCACGGTTTCTCCAAATGTCGACGACCTAGTTGCCATGGTGACCCCGAGACTTTTTTTTTTTTTTTTTTATTCAAATATTTTTAAAACAAAATTAAACTTCATTAATAAAAATACTTAACATTACAACAATAATTAAAACTTAAACTATTAAAAAGCGTAGGCGTTACAATACTTATTAAAGCGAAAAATCACAAAACTCTTCATCGTCGATTCGTCTTCTTCACTTTCGTCTTCGCCTTCAATCTCTTGATTGCTGCATTTCCGGTTTCTCCAAATGTGTTCGACCAAATCATATTTTACGTTTAGATGAGTTGATCGATCCGTTAACTCTGAGTAACTACTAAGGATTACGCATGGGATCTTCTGGGATCATGATCACGGTGGCCTCTTGTGAAACCATGTAGGACAAATCGCATTGCTTGTATTTGATGATCATATTATGTAATATGATGCATGTATACACAATATCTTGAGATCCTGTTTATGCGACCCTCGGTAGGAACTTTAAGCATTTTCCACTTTCTTCAACACACCGAAAGCTCGTTCCACATCTTTCCTCATTGCTTCGTGCTTCCACTTGTACAATATTCTTTTTCATCACCGGTGGGAGGATTTGAAATAGATTTAATAAGAACATACCATTCCTGGATATATCCCATCGATGAAGATAATATCCTATTTTGTAAGCAACATCGTTAGCCTCGAATTCAAGTTCATTGCTCTCCCGGTTTGATATCATTGAAAGCAGAGCGATATAAAACATTTATATCGTTATTCATCCCGGAGACACAAAAGAACGCATGCCAAATCCATAAATCTTGAGAGGCGACCGCTTCCAATAAAATGAATGGATGTGGCCCGTGATCACCCCTAGCATATTGACCTCTCAAACTATTTGGGCAATTCTCCCAAGGCCAACCTGTAAACTCCATGAACTCCGTAAACTCTATGAACTCCGTAAACTCGCTCATAACTTCTTCCTCGTCGGAAGACGAAGAATTAAAAAATAACTCGTAAGACATAATTATCAAAATGTGTTTGAAAGTGTTTATGAGAAGTTGTTTGAAATTGTGTGTTTAAAAATGTGTTTGAGGTTGGTATTTAGGCTATGCACAATGGTGCCGGTTGCCTTGGTTGCATCGTCGGTTGAGGCGGTTGCCCCAAATGGGGTGGCCGGTCGAGGAAGGATTGAGGAGAGAGAATCCCAAACTCGGTTGCCTCCTTAACCGAGTGTTTAAGCCACAAAATTCAAAACCATCTTGAAATCATAACATTTTTAAGTCATGAATCATAGAAACTGTTTCTTTCTTGTCCTCTTCATTGATTCTATGTTTCTGCAACTAACATGGCGTTTCCATATGGTTGGGTGAAAAGAAATCATGGTGGTCTGTATTACTGCCTAGTTTATAAATCGCATTTAATGCTACTGCAATTATTTTATAGTTTTTCATCTAGGTGGTTTTAAAAATATTTGATAAAAAAAATAAAAATTGTCGGTCATGTTGCGATAACCAGGTCGTCGGAGAGATGAAAGGCGATGTGGCTGGCCGCCATCACAGATAAATTTTATAACGCTTATAATGTTGTAAAAGTGGTAAAGTGTTTTTTTTTTTTTTTTTTTTTTTAACAAGCGGACATCTTTTTGGAATTTTAGTTCCTCCTTTCTCTCCCCCAACCGACGACAACCGACTCCCTCACAGTGAGAGAACCTTGCTCGACCGACTGCTTCAACCGACGACAAACTTGCCCATTGTGGCTAGCCTCATATTTATGATACTTGTTTTGTATATACAGTCAAGCAATTATTATGTAGTTTTTTTATTCAATTAAATGATGAGCACATATTTTGTGAAGTTTTAATAGTAAAAAATATGTAATCCGAATACAGATGGCTATTAGAGGACGATCACTACGAAGTGATAATTTATAATAATCATATAGATAATGGCATCACCTTCTTGGATGAAATTTAGATACCTTAATGATTCGTTTTATAATTTAAAATAACTAAATGTTTGAATTTACATTTTATGAGATTTTTTATTGCACGGGTGTAAAACATTTATTTTGTAGCTGCAAAATACTACATTTATTTACAAGTTCATAAAATATATGTAGTTACAAAAACATATTCGTTTTATACTAATATGTTTTTTCAACAAAAATTGTTAACAGTAATAAAATAGATAATGTAAAGGGGTAAAACTATAAAGTTTAATGGGTTTAGAAGTTCATTCGTTATATCGTTAAACTTAAAGGGTATTAAAATATAGTTTAATGAATTTTAAGTTATCTTACTATTTATAATTTAAGGTAAATGGCATAAAAATGTATCAAATTTAGGTTTTATTTTCAATCAAAGATTTTCTTTTTTCTTTGCGTAAAGGTTCTCAACAAATTTTTTGGCGGATTTGGTTTTTACTAACGTCCGTTAACTCTTTTCGTTAGTAAATTACATGTTTGGTCCTCGAATTAGATAACCATCTCATGCAACATCCAAAAAATTTCAAAAAAATTTTAAAAATAATTATCGAAAAAATTCTTATAATATTTAAAATATAAAATACTTTTCTAATTTTTTTTCAAAATAAAGTTTATAAAAAAATTGAAAGTTTTAAGAATTTTTTAATTCAATTTTTTCAAATTTAGAAAAGAAGTCGAAAAAAATTTCGATTTCTTTTTTTTTTTTTTTAAATAAAGTTTTTGAAAAAAATCGAAAAGAATTTTATTTTTTTAATATTTTAAGAATTTTTTAATTTTGATAATTATTTTCAAAAAAAAAAGCGAAATAAAAAGTTCGAAAATAAATTTTCGAAAAAAAGTTATTAGAAAAAAATTCAAAAAAATTTTTTTTGAAAAAATTTGAAAAGTATTTTATTTTTAATATTTTAATAAAATATTTTTCGATAATTATTTAAAAAAAATTGGATGTTGCATGAAATTATTACATGAATTCGAGGACCAAACATGTAAAAAACAAATATGATTTTTTTTTTGGATGTTGCATGAAATGATTATACGAATTTGAGGACCAAACATATAATTTACTAACGAAGTAAGTTAACGAACATTAGTGAAAAACCCAAATCAGCAAAAAAATTTGTTGGAAACATTTTTATGCAAAAAAATAAATAAATAAATAAATAAAATAAAATATCACCTTTATTGGAAATGGAACCTAAGTTTAGTATCTTTTTGTGACATTTGCTTTATAAATTATAAAAAGATCATTTAATGTTTTAAAATTCATCATTATTATATTCTATATATATACTAAAAGACAGGACAAAAGTTTTGCACAACATAGCATTAAATGCTATCTATTTCCAAATGGCATAAATAGTCTCTGAGGTTTAGTTATCGTTGCAAATTAAGTCCTTTGTAACTTTCTAGCATTAATTACTATCTATAGCAATTTGACAAAAATAGTCTTAAAGGTTTAAGTGTCCCTTACAAACTAAGTCCTTGGTAGCATTAATTAGTATGTATAGCCATTTAACGAAAATAGTCCCTAAGGTTTAATCGTTTTTGCAAACTAGGTCCTTTGAGGACTAACAATGTAACATAATTAAACTTTAAAGGACCGCTACGTAAAAATATAACGAGACCACAACACTTCCGCAGCAACGTGCGAGATCACCCGCTCGTCTATATACTAAAAGGCAGGAGATGAGTTCTTCACAAACACTTTTCTTGGACACGTGTAAGAAAGTAAATGGGTCAGCATTAAATGAACCTACTCCACCGCCTCTCATTCTACTGTATCTTCATAACATTCTTTCTAACTCCTAGAAAATTCCATAGCCTCTTCCATTTCATAAATCATGCAAACCAAAAGGCACCGCCTTTATGTCTGTTGTTATGAAGACGATGGTGCTTTCGATTTTGTTCCTAAAAAAACGAATCTAATGGTGTGCTCTTCAACACAAACAAACAATGAAACAAACAAAAGCCCTTTTGTTTGATGGGAAGCAGAGTTTGCATAGTTGGTGGCGGTAAGCAGAGGATTCCGCAGGGGGTCATTAATCGTCTCTTATGTGAAGGTTTTTTTTCTCTATTATTATTACAAAGATTCAATCTTTTGTGATATGAACATAAATTTGAAATAGTTTTGTGGGTTTTATCTTTCTGTCTAATTTCCTGATTTCATAACAAAGATAATACATGTGTGTATTTGATACATATAACTGTTCTAATTTCAGTGAGTGATAAGGTTAATTGAACAAGGATCAAAGTTGGGTTGTCTAATATTGAAAAGGCTAGCATAAAAAAAGGCGAAATGGATAGGTACAATTATTTCATAACAAAATGTAAGGTGGTGTGTGGAGTATAGTGAAGGCAATGATGAGATTTGTTAGTATTGACGTTGTGGTAAGTTTTGTTTGCCAAAACACAGATCTTTGGCATGGCGACCACATCGTTCTTTGCCATGACGGGTTCTTAGTACCGCTTCCATGATCGCCACTTTGAGCCTTATTATACACATGACGGTTGTGTAGTATGTGTGGAAAACTAGAAGGGGGTTGAATAGTTTTGCCGATTTTAAGTTGATTTCAAAACTTTAGATTCGATATTATGTGAAATCGTATGGATGTTGAGAACGATAGATCTAATGATAATGTAAGTAAATAAACAAAGATAAGGGATAGAAATGACACAACCGATTTATAGTGGTTCGCCACAAGGACACCTTCCTTGCCTACTCCACTCCCCGAGTCACCTACTCGAGAGTTCAAGCACTATGTCAACAAACTCCTTCACTTGGCGGAGAAGCCTTTCACAACGTTGCTTACACTTTATCCGGTACAAAGCTAGATACCGAGTCCGTAGCACGGTGGACCAAACCAACACAACTATTACACAACAAATATGTGAAATATCAAATACAAGATCTTCGCTATGAAATCTTGCGGGTGACAAATCAATCAAGGACCCTCTTGCTTGGATGACTTGTAGAATGCTCGTGATCTCGCCTTAGAAGGACCTATATGAGGATCACAAATAGAAAGAAAAGAAGAACAACTCTAAATCAAGTGATCTATATGTTAGAAGAGAATGAGAGTGTATGAGAGATTTAGTAAGAAGAGGGTGAGTTAGAATGAAGAAATGACTCTCTGTTTATAGGCAAATTTCCTCATCGTTCACACGGATCCTTCCACTGGGATCCGGCTAGCACAAAGCTAGGGATCAGTGGAACAGCCCTCTTTGCCCATGGGTTTTTGGTTATGGGTCATGGGTTGGTCCATGGGTTATATCTAGATTCAATGTATCTAAGTATCTTGATGAGTGTGTAAATACTCATCATTTTGATTAAATCTGATCGCAAAACATTTAAAATGCTCGAAATGCATCAAAATCTGAAAATATTCCAAAATTGCATTTATATGTTTGGATGCAAAATGTTTAAAATCGGATGAAAAATGAGCTAAGTTTGCATAATTGGCGGTTCAGGTCCCCAGTTTCAAAATTGTCGGAAATAGTGCTGAGCACTTAATTTCAAAGAAAAATCACCAAGGTCCTTTTAAAATCATAAGTTGTCAAAATTAGTCCTTTGGTATGCGCACCGCTCTTCTAGATCCGTGAGCCCATTTCGTGAGCTTGTCAAGATTCCAAGAAGGCGTGTCGTAGACTTTCTGCTCCTTCATCGGATCGAGATCCGGATCGCTCACACCGCCTCCGTTATCATGGCGGAAGAACGTCCTATGTGTGAGCTTCTCCGTGCACCCATCGGCGGGTATGGAGATGCTATTGTGATCCCAACCATTGTGGTGAAAATTTTGAACTCAAAACCGGTTTCTTGAATCTTGTAACCTCAAGTCGATTCTATGGTTATGAGCGGGATGATCCTCATGCTCATATTCGATGGTTTAACAAGATTGCATCTACCATCGGATACAAGAATGTCCCTACCGATGTTTGTTAAGCTTCTTCCATTCCCATTTTCTCTTGAGGGCAAGCCCGTATTTGGCTTGAAAACAACCCCTCGGTCAATTGAGACATGGGAAGACACGGTGAAGAAATTTGTGAATGAGTTTTATCCACCTTCCAAAACCACGAGTCTTAAAATGAAATCATCAAGTTTACACAAAGTTTGATGAATCCTTCAGTGAATCGTGGGATCGTTTTAAGGAATTGCTCATGAAATGTCCTCACCACGGTTTCTCCGAGTTGATGCAACTCGATACTTTCTATAATGGAGTAAGTCAATCGATCAAGATTCTCTCAATTCCTCCGCTGGAGGAAATTTCCTAAGCAAACCTGTCAAAGAAGCTTTAGCGATCATTGAAAACAAGTCTAAAGTCCGCCTTTGCATGAAGCAAGCGGTTGTTTCCCAAGTCGGTGTTGGTCCTTCTTCTTCATCGCTCGTGAGTCAATCTAGCACCGATGCTAAGATTGACAAACTCACTAAGCAATTCAAGCTTTGGTTCTCTCAACCAAAAGAAAGTCTCTTTTCCACAAACTTCACCTCCTGTGAAGTTAAGAAAGTGGAAGTCTCGTGTTACTGCGGTGGCCCCATGCTTACTACAATTGTATGGCCACCGATGGTAACCCTTTGAAGCTAATCTTTGTGGGCGGGATCTCTAATCGGGAGGCAACCAATACCGTGCTCCTATAGACCCGAACCACCATCCTAACCACTACCCCGGACCTCCCGCCAACCAAAACCGTAATCAAAATCGTAATAGACCAAATCAAGGTTTTCAAAACCAAGGTAATTTTAGTCCAAACAACGGTTTTCAAAATCAAAATCAAAATTTCCAACACCAAGGAAATTTCAATAGAAACCAGTCGTGGAAATTTCAACCTGGGTATTTTCATGGCAACAATCAAGGAAATTTTCAAAATCAAGGCCCTAATCCAAACAATAGAGGCCGTAATTTTCTGTGCAAACTCGAGCCATTGTTTCAACTGGACCATCATCGATGAGTTGTTGAAACAATTCATGAAATCCCAAGAGGAAATGAATCGGTTGTTGGTTAGCCGATTTACGACATTAAGAAGTCTTTAAATGATCGACCCTCGGGCTCGGTGCTTTACCTAGCAACACGATCGCTAATCCAAGGCGATGCAAAGCGATCACAACCGTGGTGCTTTTATGATGGACCCGCTATTCCTACTACCTCTTCTTCTTCTCTCACGAAGGTAGTGGAAAGCGAACCCGAGGCGACAAAGGACAAGGAACTTCCTACTAATAACGGAAGTACCAAAGAATGTCCATCCTCGGGTTGTCCCGAAACCCAAAACCAAACACGAGTTGTTTTGAACCTCCAGGTTGGTAACCCCAATCCAAAAATTCTATTCCTTACCCTCACGCTTAAATGAGCAAAACTCCGAAAAAGCTAGTCATCAAATGGAGAAATTCTTTCAAATTTTCCAAGAACTTCATTTTGACATAAGCTTTATGGATGCCATCATGTTGATGCCCAAGTTTGCATCTACTCTCAAACACATGTTGAGCAACAAGGAAAAGCTATTTGAAATGGCTAAGACTCCTTTGAACGAGAACCGCTCGCAGCTTACATTAAAGAAGCTTCCCGAGAAGCTAGGATATCCGGAAAATTTCTTCTTCCTTGTGTTTTCCCGGATGATTGAATGCTTTGCCCTTGCCGATCTTGGTGCCAAGATCAACTGATGCCTTATTCAGTTTGGAAGAAACTTTCTCCGGAACTTATTCCCACCGCATGACTCTTGAGCTTGCGGATCGTTCTATATCACGTCCCTTTGGCATCGCCGAGGATGTATTCGTGAAAGTAGGAAAGTTCCATTTTCCACCGACTTTGTGGTTGTTGATTTCGATGCGATCCTCGGGTTCCCTCATTGTTGGGCGAGGATTCACGAGAACGGCCGTGCTCTTATTGATGTATTTGAGCAAGAAATCACGTTACGTGTGGGTAATGAAGTCATTACCTTTAACCTTGATCAAACTTGAGGTACTCCTCAAATTATGATCTTGAATCAATTAATCGAGTCGATGTAATTGATATTGCTTTAGAGGAGTACTCTCGAGTTTCTTGGTTATCTTCATAATTACGTGAGTGGGATTCCACCACATCTTCTCAACCAATCATTGCCGACTCTTCCCCTCTCTCACCCGTTTGAGGAGGTTACTTCTTCTTGAAGAGATCGATGAATTTCTTGTTATCGATGAATCAATTCCACTTTGGAATTGATGGTGTCTATGATTCGGAGGGGATATTCTTTATCTTGAACAATTGTTAAATGAAGATCCATTACCTTCACTCCTCCGAAAGAGATCACGATTGAGGAAATCAAATCGGTACAAACTTCTCTCAAGAATTTTCCGAGGTTGAACTTAAGGACCTACCTCCTCATCTCGAGTATGCATTCTTGGAGGGTGATTATAAATTACCCGTCATAATTGCTAAATACTTAACCGAGAAGGAGAAAAGCGCCTCATAAAGGTCTTGAAGTCACACAAGCAAGCAATTGCTTGGAAACTCTCCGACATTAAGGTATCAACCACGAGTTTTGTACTCACAAAATCTTAATGGAGGATGACTTCAAACCAAAGATCAACATCGAGAGAAGGGTGAATCCTAAGATTCATGAGGTTATCAAACAAGAGGTTCTCAAACTTCTTGATGCTTGTTTAATTTACCCGATCTCGATAGTCCTTGGGTTAGCCTAATTCATTGCGTTCCCAAAAGGGTGGCATTCTCGTTGTCACAAATGAAGAAAACGAGTTAATTCCAACTTGATTGGTTACGGATGGCGTGTGTGTATTGACTATCGCAAGTTAAACGAAGCCACCAGTAAAGACCATTTTCCTCACCATTCATGGATCGGATGCTTGAGAGATTAGCGGAACGAATACTATTGTTTCCTTGATGGTTTCTCGGGTTACTTCAGATCCCCATTGATCCGCCGGATCAAGAAAAGACCACATTCACCGCCCATACGGAACTTTTGCCTACGCACGTATGCCTTTTGGCTTATGTAATGCTCTTGGCACGCTCCAACGATGTATGATGGCAATTTTCCATGACATGATCGGGAAACAATGGAGGTGTTTATGGATGACTTCTCGGTCATTGGGGACTCGTTTCATACATGTCTCCCCATTTAGAAAAATGCTTCAACGGTGTGAAGACACCAATCTTTGTCTAAATTGGGATAAGAGCCACTTTATGGTCAAAGAGGGCATAGTCCTTGGCCATAAGATTTCAAAAACGGATTGAGGTAGATAGAGCAAAAGTTGATGTTATTGCTAAATTACCTCATCCTACTACCGTCAAAGGTATTAGGAGTTTTTAGGTCATGTCGGGTTTTATCGTAGATTCATACAAGATTTCTAAAATCGCTCGACCTATGACCCATCTTCTCGAAAAGATGCTCCTTTTATCTTTTCTCCCGAGTGCATCGAGCTTTTGAGACACTAAAGAAAAAGCTTACTAAGCACCCATTCTAGTTGCCCGATCGATTTACCCTTTGAGCTCATGTGCGATGCAAGTGATTTTGCTATCGGTGCGGTCTTGGGGCAACGAAAACCAAGCATTTTCAAATTTATCCACTACACAAGCAAAACTATGATCAAGCTCAAACACATTACACTACTACGTAAAAGAATTATTAGGCGTGGTGTATGCGTTTGAAAAGTTTCGCCATACCTTATATTGAACAAATGCGTGGTGTATACGGATCACTCGGCTCTCAAATATCTCTTTGCAAAACAAGATGCAAAGCCGAGATTGCTCAGTTGGGTTCTTCTCCTACAAGAATTTGATATCATTATACGTGATAAAAAGAGTCGAGAACACAGTCACGATCATCTATCCCGCCTAGAAAACCCTCACCAAGATGTGTTCGAGAAAAGGAAATAAATGAAACATTTCCTCTCGAAACACTCAATGTGGTTTCTTTTCGTGGAGACTCTTCTACTCCATGGTTTCTTGACTTTGCAAATTACCATGCGGGTAACTTTGTGGTGAAAGGGATGTCGTCCCAACGGAAAAACAAATTCTTTAAAGATGTGAAACATTACTTACGGGACGACCCTACTTATTCAAAATTTGCGCGATCAAGTCATCGAGATGTGTGTATGGTCGAAGCCAATGACATTCTCGGGGCTTGCCATTACGGACCTCTTGGGGACATCATAGCCCCAACTACACGCCCAAGAAGGTGTTTGATTCCGGATTCTATTGGCTCGCGATTTACAAGGATGCCCATGAATTCGTCAAAACTCGTGACGCTTGTCGTCGTCACGGGAATATCTCATTAAAGAAATGAAATGCCGCAAAACGCCATTCAAGTGTGTGAGATTTTGACATCCGGGGCAATGACTTTATAGGGCCATTTCCTTCTTCTCGCATAATAAATACATACTCGTGGCGTTGACTATTTGTCAAAATGGGTTGAAGCTAAAGCTTTACCCACCAACGATGCCCGAGTTGTTGTGAAATTCTTAAAATCTCTTTTGCTAGGTTTGGAACTCCACGAGCTATAATCGGTGATCGTAGTACGCATTTCTGCAATGACCAATTTGATAGGGTCATGCAAAGTATGGTGTAACTCACCGTCTCTCTCGCTGTACCACCCCAAACAAGTGGGCAAGTGGAAGTTTCCAACCGAGGATTAAAAGAATCTTGGAAAGGACGGTGGCGAAAACCGTGCCTCTTGGTGGGATAAGCTAGATGACGCTCTGGGCCTTCCGTGCGACTTTATAAAACACCCATCGGGTGTACTCCATACAAGCTTGTGTACGGAAGGCATGTCATCTACCGGTTGAGCTTGAGCACAAGGCATCTTGGGCCTTGAAACATGCCAACTTCGATATTCAGATACCGGTGATCACCGAAAGTTCAAATGAATGAATTAAATGAACTCCGTGATCAAGCATACGAGAACTCTTTGATCTATAAAGAAAAGACAAAGAAGATTCATGACTCAAAATCAAAAACCGCGTTTTCAACGTCGGCGATCGAGTCCTTCTTTTCAACTCAAGATTGAAGATTTTCTCGAAAACTAAAATCCACCGGTCCGGACCATTCACCATCACTAAGGTATTTCCATATGGAACCATTAAGTTATCTCAACCCGATGGTCCAAACTTTAAAGTGAATGGTCATCGGTTGAAGCATTATTTTGGAGAGGACATTCCTCCCGTGGTTGTCCCGGATCTACAAACTTTCCCATGAACCAATGAATGCGGGATCGAGTCAAGCTAGCGACTCGGGAATCAAAAACAAGAGCATGCCATATGGGTTTTCACCCATATTTCGACTTCTTTCTATCTTTCTACCACCCTAGTGGGGGTTGCCCACATGTTGTGTATATATATAAGTTTCAAAAAAAAAAAAAAAAAAAAAAAAAAATCTTTCAAAATAATGGCCATAGTATTTCCTTTTATGTTCTTTGTTTCGGCATAACCGCGATTTTGAATATTGAGGGCAATATTCATTTCTAAGTGTGGGGAATTCTCACGAATTTTATCATGTAATTATACCGCTAATTCCCCATTTTGGCCAAATTTTTTTTGGAGTAAGTGTTTTACACTTACTCACTATTGATTATCATCCGCCATGTCTAATAAACAAAAGGATTGACTAATCCAGAGCAAACGGCTCTTGGTAAAGATATCTCAAATCCGTTGACGACTTGCAATTTGCCCAAAATTGTATGGTATTCATTCACCATATCCTTAAAAGTGAAGAGTTGGCTAGCCCGCAAGTTTATGGCTTGTGGTAAAGGCGATGGAAAAACCATAATTGGTAATCACTCACCAAAGATAATATTGATAATTTATCTAAGAGTTGGCTAGTCCAGAGCAAACGGCTTCGTAAAGACAAATCAAATCCGTTGAAGTCGGTGGTTTGCTCAAAATCACATGGTTATCGGTGTACCATGGTTCTTACTTGAACTGAAACATTTGGCTACTCCGAGTAATGGCTTTTGGTAAAGAGATTCAAATCCATTATGTTTTCTCAAAAGATTGCTAGGGACTAGCAATAGTTTAGTGTGGGGATTGATGAGTGTGTAAATACTCATCATTTTGGTTAAATCTGAACTACAAAACGCTTAAAATGCTCGAAATGCATCAAAATATCGAAAATATTCCAAAATTGCATTTTATATGTTTCGGATGCAAAATGTTTAAAATCGATGAAAAATGAGCTAAGTTTGCATAATTAGCGCTTCACCCCCAGTTTCAAAAATTGTCGAAATAGTCCCCGAGCACTTAATTTCAAAGAAAAATCACCAAAGGTCCTTTTAAAATCATAAGTTGTCAAAATTAGTCCTTTGGTGAAAAATATCAAAAGTTTTGAGAAATTACAAATTTGGTCCTTCAAGTTTAAAATTTGGCAAAATGGTCCTTGAAATTTGAAAATGTCAAGTTTGGTCCTTGTACTATTGGAGCTTGTCACTTTTAGTCCCTTGGAACAACTTTGCAAAATTAGCAGCATTGGTCCTTGTATTTTCAGAAATTACAAAAGAGGTCCTTGATTATTAAACCTTTAAACCATTGGCCTTGTCAAAACTGCATTGTGACCCCCTGCCATATTAGCCTTGTGACCCCCGCCACTTTTGACCCCCTTCCCTTTTAATATACCCAGTCAAACCCAGTTTGACTCACCCTTGTCCCTCCAAGTCACGGGTTACCATCTCCATCATCACACCTGCCTGCAACTCCAACCCACTTTCCCCCTCATCATCACCCTACTCCTACCCACCAAACACCCCAAGCCAAGAAGCATTAAATGCTTTCCTCATCCTAACACTCAACCCCCCCCCAGCTGTTAAAACCTTTTCCCGCCAAATTCAATCCAATGGCCAAAATCTATTCTAGCCATCCAATGGTCCAGATTATTGCTGGGAAGTGATCAGAGGAGAGAGAGAAGACATATTGGTGTATAAAAGAGGAAGAAGAAGCAAGAGACAAAGAGTACTTAGTTTTAAATTTCAAATGTATGTCGTTTTTAAATTCTTAAGTCTTAAATAGATCCTTAGTTGTTATTTCAAGTTTCAGTGTATCAAACTAAAGTATTTCAGTGTATTGCAACTATTTTCAAGCATCAATTCAAGTTGTGTTCACATTTCATACTTTTGTGTTTACTGTTGAAAATCTCAGTTTCAATTTCCTACATTCAGGCTTCAAATAGCTTCTTTCCAAGTAAAAATAAGCTTATATAAGCTGCTTATAGCTTTTTATAAGCTTACATATCAATTTCAAGCAATTTTGGATTTTGGTCAAAGAAAGTCAAACTGAGCTCAATTTGAAATGGAAATGGATATGGGTGATGCAGTGCTGGATTTGGGTTGATTGATAGTGATTCTTGGGTTGACTGATCTCAAGCCATTGTGGCTAGGACCTTATGTAAGCTCAAATCCAATTTATTGCATAATCTTTGTTTGTAGTCATAAATAGTTTAAATCTGTTAGTTAAGTTGTATTAAGGTTAGCTAAACTCAGTTTGATCAGTAATATATGCTAGTTTAGTGGTTAGCTTAGTTCTATTTGCAAATCAGTGATATAAAGTGGTGTTTGGATTATGCAGTTAACCTGTGTTTGAGGCTTGTTCAGTGGGTAAGACTTGTAGTTCTAGGCTTGCTTAGCTCATTTATACTCATATCTGTCTTAAAACTGCACCTGCAAACACTCAAAGTCAAATTCATCTCAAATCTGTCTTAACTGCATATCTGTTGGGATTTTGGAAATTCAAAAGCTTGTTTTGTGTTAAGAAAACATAGAAATAGATTGCATTAGTTTCATTTCATCATATTACATCAATATCAGTCCAAAAATTGGTTTCAAAGTTCACCAAAGTCAAATAATCAAAACTGCTTTAAAAAGTCAAGAGTGAAAAAGTCAGTTTGTACCCACCTAGGATGATTTTTCATTGATTCATCTTTGGGCCAAACTAAGTGAAAATGTAGGTTTTTAAACTTCAGTTGGTCTATTTTCTTATTATCATTTTAGTAGATTTTTGTAAATTTTTTATAAGCTCCAAATGAGCTTGTCAATTGGGTCTTATTTCCTCATGCACAAACTCGGTATTAACGAGTGTGCACAGTTTTATCTTGAGCTTGTCACAGAGCTCGCTTTAGCTTGTCCAAGTCTCGTTTCGGTTTACAAGTTCTTAGCCAGTGTCTAGTTTAAGTTCCAACTTTTGGATTTGAGTCTTAGCTTGTTGGGTAGCTTATTTTTGGTCGCTAAGTAGTGGTAAAACTGCTTTTAAGACTTGAGCTCAATTCACCAAATCATAGCATTTTGTATTTCAGAGGTGTAGGACAGTTGTAACTTGTTTCATTTGGGTAGTTTTAGCTTATCACGCCTTCATGAATCGCTTGGTAGCTTATTGTGTTCTTTGGCTTATTTTGAGTCTTATTTATAAGCCCTTTGCATTGCGCTTTCATTTTCTTGCACATAACCCACTGTTTTATATTTTCCTAGATTCTTAATAATATTTTAGACTTATCTTGAATTTTCAGATTTTTCTAGGTCTTCTTGGTATTTTCTTGATTTAAAAGCAGCTTTTAAGTCTTTTAATTAGCATTTAATACAATTAATTGGAAAAGTTTCAAAAAATAATTTTTCATTTTCCTAGGTTAAGATAAATATAAAAGTCAAAAAATATTTTTCCAGATTTTTCTTAGTTAAATTTGTATTTTAAGCAATTTAAGTAGTTTTAAATAGTTTTTAATTCATAGAAAATAGAAAATAATCGAGAAAAATACAAAATTAGTTTTGAAAATTCTCTTTGTTATTTTAGATTTTTCCAAGTCATAATTTCCTTTTTCTAGCTTAATTTCATATTTTCTTGTATTTTAGGCTATTATTAAATAGTTAAAATAGTTTTAATTAATAATAATTAGATAAATAGTTATAAAAATAATTTTATTTTCATAAAATTTTCTTTTATCATTAGGTTTGTAAAATGTCATTTTCATATTTTTAGGATTTATATTGTTTAAGTTTTACATTTTCTTTGTACGCGTCGCGTAGTTTTAATTTAAGTTTTATAAAAGAAAAATCAAAAACATCATTTTGCAAATAGTGATAGCGTTTATTTAATATATTTTATCTTTTTAATTTTCTTTAATTTGCATTTAAGCCTCTGTAATTTATTTACTTTTTCTTTAGTTATAATAAATCAAAACTCTTTTCCGTTCAAATTCTCTCGATCACTATTCGTTTGGTGATTCATCGCATAGCTCGCTGGGACATAACGACCCGGGGAAATACTATACTCTCCTGATCTTCATTGCATTTGTTTCCGGACTGTTTTAAGTTTCTTACGGTTAGCCATTCACAAGTGGCTAGCTTGTGTGAGAAAACTTGACCGTCTAGGACCGAATCATATACATTTTATCAAGTCTCTTTGGGTATGGGTTAAGATCCATGGGTTGTGATTTTTACCCATCCTAATTAACTATTACAACAAATGCTTTTGTTACTACATTTTTGTATTTAAAAGATTATATGTAAATGCTTTACAAAAATAACATGTATCCTTAAAATTATACTTAAGACAACATTATATATGTTATCAACAAAACACAAATCGCAAAATATTAATAAATGTTTTTACTGTTGGAATCACTCCTAAACAAGATTTCAAGTATTTATATTTCATATGTAATAGGTAGCTTTATTCGGCCTTTATGTTTGTTTAAGGTCCAACTTATGTAGAAGGCCCATGTCGAGGCCCAAGCCCAATAAGGAATAGGGAAGGAGAGGAGTGTTGCCCTAGCTCCTTGCCTATATAACTATTGTAAACCCTCATTTGAGGGTTGGTTGTTCAAGTTTTCTTTCACTTCACTCTACGATAACCGGTCGAGTATACTTGTGTGTGTGTGTTTGGTTTACTTGTTCAATCGCCTTTATCTCTTCTCTTATAAGCTTGTGTTGTAAAACTAGTGACCTAACAAAGGTATCAATCGCCAAATAGTTGGGTGTACTCGCTTGTTTTTGAAGTTTTGGTTTGGGTTTACGCAGAAAGATAACATCATCTTTGGTTCGCTTAAAACCGATTTTTACACTTTTAATCCAAGATTCTTGTACTTTCAACGTTATTAGGTGTTAAACTATTGGTTTTGGCAAAAGTTTGGAACTTTACGTGTTTTTCCTTGTTTTTAAGCTCGTTTTGTACGCAAGTGTTATCCTACGCAGAATCGCTTTAAGTGCTTTGATCATCAAGTTTCACACTTTTGTGTTATTTTGGTGTTATTGAAGCTATTTCAACTCACAAAACCGGTTTAGAAACACATTTGAATAGAATCAAAGTTACGAGTAATCTTACGCGAATAAAACCCTAAAATTACGCGTAAGACTTTCCTTGGTTTGATCTTCAATTTTCGGTTTATTCCGTGTTTTCTTACTTGGATAAGTCCGAAAATACGTCGACTTTGGATATCTTTTGCACCGTGAAGTGTAAAGATCACTTGGGATAAAACCCTAATCTTACGCTTAAGATAAAGCTTACGCCAGAGAAAATCTTACGCTTAAGATTCATCTTACGCGTAGACTTAGTCCCACGATAAGGTAATCCCACGCCTAACTTTCACGCCTAACTTATCGCTTACGCATAACATTAGTCTTTTTCCCGCCACGCCAGAAGCTAAATCCCACGCCAGAACTATTCTTGTTACGCCGTAACTTTTGGTGTTTTTACGCATAAGTGCTACTTGGTTCTTGTCATTTCTACGCCTAAGGATACTTCATCAACAAAGGTTCATTCGACTACAAAGATCCATTCTTACTTCACAAGTTTATCATCATGTCTCAACCACCATACTCTAACTATTTCCTCACACTTATAATCAACAACAACAACAATTAACTCCACAACATCAACAATGGAATCAACAACAAGCAATTTATCAACAACAATTTAATCAAGAACATACTCCACAACTTGGTGCAATTCCACAACCACAAATGGTTCAACCACAACCAAGCATTCAAGTTCAACCCTACACAACCGATTTCAATCAACATCCATCACGGACAACTATGAAGGAACCCACTTGGTTTGCTAAGATGTGTGAAGCTTTAAGCACCAACAATCAATTCATGAAGTCGATCACTGATAGACCTCCAATGCTCACTCCAGAAACTACGATCAATGGGTGATAAGGTTCTTTAGGTTCGTGATCCAAGAAGCCACACGGAAAGTTCTTAAAGAAGGTTATCTTAGAAGGTCCATTTGAGATGCCTATCGTCACTATACCCGGAGATCCAACTGCTCCACCAAGAGATGAACAAATCAACATTGCTATCAAGCAGCATCTAAATGCTACGTAACTTCTACACTATGAAGTCGATGAACTTGCAATGGAATACATCCTCTTAGGATTACCAAACCCAATTCTTCGTAGTGTTGATGCTCAAAAGACCGCATAAAAATGTGGGATCATATTCGCCTTCTTATGGAAGGATCTCAGACTCAATCGAGGATTTGGAATCCAAAATTTACTTGGCTTATGAACACTTCATGATTGAACCCGAGAGACACTTGAGTCATATCATCACCGATTTTCGACATCATCAATGATTTGGATAAACACAACATCATCATGCCAAGAATAGCAAATGAATACTAAGTTCCCGAGTAGTCTTGGTCCGAATGGGAGAAGTATGTCATTTTTCTCCGCTGCTTAAGAATATGCATCATTCTACTTATGGATTGTTGTACGATTACTTGAAGCCTCATGAGAAGGAAGTTGATCGAAAGGATTCTCCGTGCTCAAATTGCTAAACAAATACAACCGGACAATCAACAACTTGCCTTATATGCTCAATGTAATTATCCTCTCAACCAAAGAACTCAACCAATCGCTTCAAACGCACCTTCACAAAGAACAACCTCAACCTCAACAAAATCAATTGGTTCCATACAAAGAACAATGCTCAAGCATATGTCGTTGAAGCTACCGAGGAAATCGATCCGCTCAAGCATTGCAACAAGGATTTGTGATGATTGCTAATGCTTTTGGCCGTTACACCAACAAATCCAACAATCGATTCGCTCCTCATCTAACACACGGACTCAAGTCGCTGAACAATGGACGGTTGAAGTTCGTAATCGTGATTATGGTCGCCGATGGGCGGTGGTCAAGGGTTTAATGTCGGGGTAGGAATAACAATGAGCTCAAGTGGTAGAACAGGAAATGCTCGTAATCGGTTAAATGGTCTTAGATGCTACAACCGCAATGAAAAGGACACTGGCTAATGCATGCCCAAAGCCAAGGACTAGGGCGTGCTTATTTCAAAGAGGCCTTACTTTTGGCTCTTAAGGATGAAGTCAGGATCTCTTACGCATAAAGAACAGAGCTTTATGGCGATGCGCACTCGATGATGATATGGAAGACTTGCAAGTTTAATGCAAACCGTTATGTTGATGGCTAATATGCATGAGCTCCACTTGAGTGATACAGCCCAAGAGATGACATCGATGGCTTGTCTCGTGCACCGAACAAACCATCATCATATCTCGAACTAATATCTCCGCCAATATCTCGAATCCGCACGGATCGATCGCTCAAAATGAGTCTTCTACATCTTCTTCGTTGATTTTCAAGTTAACCTCAGTAGTTACATTTGACGATCAAGATGACCTTATGGTCCCTTTGATAATCAAATTGACTCGTGGTCGCATTTCGAGGATCTAACGAATGATCATGTTGAGACTCACGCTGAACAAGATGATCTGCTGCCTCATCCGGATTTTGCTCGGTTAATTCAAGACCATAAAATCAAAATGGAGGAATGTTATGCATTAAATCGCCCTTAAAAGTAAAATGCACTCGTTAACCAAGGATTTTGAATGTTTACAAATGCAACTCAATTTTTCAAAACTCAAGAAAACTGTGAAAAAGGTTTTGAAGCCGCTTTGCAAAATCTCATCAAAACGAAAAATATTTAGAGAGACAGATGCGTGATCTAGCCGCCTCGAAGAATGCTTTGTTGTCCGAATTAGAACAATCAAACATGAACATAAAAAGCAAATTAACGCCTCACCTTGGAAAATCAAAAAGCTAAGGTCGAGTTGTTAAATTGTCAAAACAGCCCTCCGTGATACAAAAAGCATTCAACGAATCGGTAGATGACCTTCTTGCGTAAATTCTCGGTTTACAAAACAAAATTAAAGAGTTTAAAACGGTTGTTTACAAACATGGTGAATCAAGAATGCCTATTGAAAAGTTTACCTTAAAACCCAATCCAAATGGATATGGAAAAATCTAGCCGACATAAACCTAAGCTTTCACTAAAAACATTCAAACCAACTCCTCAAGTTTCCAAAGGCACAATACAAAATTGATAATATCACATGAGTGTTGTTGAATACCATCGTCAAGAGGAATTAGATGCGTAAGACGAGAGTCGATCAAAATTAAAAATGTTGTTTACAACAAACCTTTAATTATAAAATGCGGTCACTTTCACACACCAACGGATTCTTCCAACACACCAAGGGTTATCATCAAAACACCCGAGTCTTCTATTGTTAATCCCAAAACAGCCTTTGCACAAACTTATGGTCCTTTACCTTCCATTAGCGAAGTAAACTCACAACCCGAAAATCGAAAAATTCTTCGATATTTTGACATTTTCATGGTCGACCTCAAAATTTTACAACATGAGATAGAATATCGATCCAAATCAAAGTTGAACATTTTCAATCGCCTCGCGCGAGAACAAAGAGACATTTTTCGTAAAAATCTTTACCTAATGTTAAAAACTTGAAAAGTTGTGCAATTGCTCGAAAAGGATTTTCATAAGGAACTTGGGTAATGAAAACGCCGAGAAAATGTAAACATCTATTACTAACACAAAACGCAAAAAGAAACTGTTGAGAAAAGATGTTGATCGACTCTTGGAAGATGTTATCTGTACCGATATCCATAATGTTGTGCTATTATATTCGCTGCCATATGCATCCGATCATATCTCTCACGATATTGTTGAAACTGTTGTAATCATGAGAACACCGATAATGTGCTTCAGATCGAGTCTTTAAAAGTCGAAAATAAACGACACACACGGAAATTTACAATGCAAAACGTCGTTTCATTGGTGTGAAAAGATATTCACAACCATCAACTTAGTTTTCAAAAGAAAATCGCTCAATTGAGTGCAAAATCTTCGATCCTAAAATTGAGCAACTGGATGATCAAAACGTGTCTTTGAAAAGTCAAATCTCAAAATATGAACAAGAACTTTTAAAAGTTAAACAGAATATGGTGTCATATTTGATTTACTCAAAAGACTCGAGATGAAGCATCTAATGAACTTGATCACTATCTTGCTCACACTAGAGAAGTCATGAATTTTGCCGGTAATATTCGCTCAAAATCAAGATCCGATTCACACCATCTCTAAGTTACGGAAATGTTAGGAAAGTATGAACAACTCCCGCCATCGTGATTAAGAGATTAGCACCAACACACTCAAGAATCGTGAACCTAGAATTCCCACCGCCAAATCACAAGTTGCTAATGTGTTTCCCTCATCGAAACAGAATAGTTGCATCTTTTCCAAACGTCCGCACTTCACACCTCAGAGCACTCAAACGAAGAATAGGAAGTTGCACCTAAGAAAAGATCAATAAGGAATGCTAAAGTAGAAGAACACCCTAGGAATCAATAAAACTCAAGTTACTTCCACTATAGATGTTGCGTCTGGCAAATGTAATAGAAATAGTGATGTAACGAATGATAAACCGCTGAGTACCTTTGATATTCATCCGATGCACCTTGTGATATATGTCAAAAGAGTCTCAATTCGATTGTCACGACAAATGTGTTGCTAAAGCTATAATCTCTAGATTACGGAATCCTAAGAATTGGAATACCTCTAGGCCCACTAATCATTCTAAGTCCGTGCTTGGTAAACCACCATCTTTAGATTCTAAGGCAACCATTGCTATCACAAGAGCTCCCGCTCACCTCCCAAGAATGTTGTACCACCTAGTTCTTTCACTAAGACTAAAGCAAAGAGTAGTTATAGATGGCAAAATGGATATATAACACACTAGGATTTAAATGGATTCCTAAACTTATGAATGTGTGTATATCTCGATATACCGCTTTGGAACCCTCTAACATTTTGGGTTCCACATCTACTTCTATTCCATCCGTGTCGCCTGTGTAATGCAGTGATACATGATCATTCTCTCGATTGTTGATAGCGGATGTTCCCGACACATGACAGCAACCTTAAACTGTTATCAAACTTTATTGCAAAGTTCATTGGCACCGCCGATTCGAACGATCACTGCAGCCCATCATGGGCTACGGAGATTATGTTAATGGGAACATCGAAATCGCAGGTTTACTATGTGGAAGGCCCCGGTCACAACTGCTTTCAAGAGGTCAATTTTGTGATGGAGATTTGGAGGTTGCTTTCAGGAGAAAACTTGTTTCATTCGTGATCTACAAGGAAACGACCTTATGTCCGGCTCGCGTAATTCTAGTCTCTACACTATCTCTATGCAAGACATGGTTGCTTCATCTCCCATCCGCTACTTTCTAAGGCAACATCAACAAAATCTTGGCTATGGCACCGCTGCCTCTCACATCTAAACTTTCAAACCATCACCAACCTTGCTCGACACAAACTAGTCAAGGACTCCCACGATTCCGGTATTCAAAAGATCACCTTTGCTCAAGATGTGAACAAGGGAAAAGCACTCGTGCTCATTTTCCTTCAAAGGTGGAACACGCCTCAAAGATGTGCTTCATCTTCTTCACATGGATTTGTGTGGCCCGATGCGCAGCAAACGATCAACGGCAAACGCTACATTTTAGTAATTGTTGATGACTACTCACGATGGACTTGGGTCTATTTTCTTCGTAGCAAAGACCAAGCTCCACAAATGATCATCACCTTCTCACAAAGATATGTGTTCACCCCGCAACACCGCCGTGATTATTCGGACGCATAAAGGAACCGAATTTGTTAACAAAACCCTTCGTGAATTTTATGAGAAAGTGGAATTCAAAGATCAAACATCTATTGCACGGACACCGAACAAAACGGAGTTGTTGAAAGACGAAACCGAACGTTAGTGGAAGCCGCAAGAACAATGTTAATCAATGCTAAACTTCCAGACACTTATGGGCGTGTCGATTCATCGCATGCTATACTCAAACCGCTCTATGATCACAAAACGCCACAACAAAACACCTTTTGAGCTTGTCCACAACTACAAACCGAACCTCAAACACTTTCATGTATTTGGATCCCTTTGCTATCCGAATAATGATCGTGATGATTTTGGAAAGCTCAAAGCAAAAGTCGATATTGGAGTCTTTATTGATATCGTGACAATTCAAAAGGTTTCCGAACTGAATCGCGTACTAAGGAGGTAATGGAAACGATTCATGCTCATTTCGATGAACTCACGGAAATGGCTTCGAGTATAACAACTTAGAACCCGGTCACAACCGCTTAAACTTCCTCAACCCCATCATCACCAAGAAAGCCCTCGCCTAACTCACAACAAATGGAAAGGTTATTTGCTCCTCCTGCTCGTGACGATATTGATGAACGTGCTCTCGTGTATCCGCTGCTCACCGCACAACCCGATAATATTCCTATACCGATACACCGCTACAACAACCATCGTTGAAGATGCACCTACACCAATTGACTCCAACACAACAGCTTGAACACACCGCCCAACAATGATGAACCAAATGATGATATTCTCAATGAAGTACCCCACCGCAGATTTTGATCCAAATGCGTTCTTCAACCCGCTTGCTAATGAGATCGCTACACCCGATGTTGCGGAATCTTCCACAAACCATTTGAATCCTCGAACCGCACAATGTATATCAACATCAACCTCTACACATAGATGGACAAAAGACCATCCTCCGCTAACATTATTGGCAACCCGAATCAACCAACCGTTACGAGACAACGCCTTCACTCGTGACGGTGAACATTGCATTTATGCACTCACCGTCCGCTAACTGAGCCTAAAACATTAAAGACGCAATGACAAAAGACAACCGGATTGAATCCATGCAAGAAGAACTTAACCAATTCAAACGCCTTGAAGTATGGAATCGGTTGAAAGACCAACAGGGTCTACGCCATTGGTCTAAAATGGATTTGGAAAACAAATTGATGTCAAGGAATGTCATCCAAACAAGTCACGCCTAGTTGCTAAGGGTTATCGCCGTGAAGAAGGATAGACTTTGAAGAATCTTTTGCTCGCTGCTCGCCTTGAGGTCGTTCGATATTTCTCGCATTCGCGCTCACATGAACATGACGGTTCATCGATGGATGTCAAAACGGCGCTTCTCAATGGACAACTTAAAGAAACGGTCTATGTCACCAACCGATGGATTCGTTGATCCCGAGTTCCCGAACCATGTTTACAAACCGAACAAAGCTCTCTATGGTCTCAAACAAGCCCCTGCATGGTACGATAAGCTATCATCTTTTCTCATTGCCAATAATTTCACCAAAGGCTCGGTTGACCCAACTCTTTTCATACAATATCACGGGCACACATCTTAATTGTTCAAATTTACGTGGATGACATCATTTTGGGTCAACACATAAAAGTTTTCAATCGCTTTTGCAAAACTCATGAAGAAAAATTTTGAAATGTCCATGATGGGTGAACTTACGCTCTTTCTAGGACCGCAAGTTCATCAATCACCCCGTGGTATTTTTCTCGAGTCACCCAAATATGCCCTTGAATTGTTAAACAAATTTGGAATGAAAACTCGTGATACTTATGCCACACCAATGACTCATACCAAGAAGCTAGATGTCGATTTACATGGGAAATTGGTTGACCCTACCAAATACCAAGTATTATTGGGTCCCTCATGTATCTAACAAATGAGCGACTGATATTGTCTTTGCCGCTTATCTATGCTCCCGCTATCGTCGCGACCAACCGAAACCCACCTCTCGAGGCTAAAAGAATCCTCCGATACATAAAGGGAACCATTAATTTGGGATCCGTATCCGGGGATTCGGTTTTGAACTAATAGCTTTTTCAGACGCGATCACGCAGGATGCTTAGACTCAAGGAAAAGTACTTCAGAGCTCTACAATTTCTTGGTGATAAACCGTGTCTTGGCAATCTAAGAAGCAGGATCAGACATCATTGCCATCATCAAGCGTAATATGTAGCCATGTCCGCATGTTGTGCTCAAGTCATCCGGATGCGAACACAACTCAAAGACTATGGTTACGTATTTGATGTAATCCCGATGTATCATGACAATCGGAGTGCCATTGCAATCTCGCAACCCGCCAAAGACTCAAATCAAAGCACATCGATCTACGCTATCATTTCATCAAGGACCACGTGGAACAGGTACCGCTGAATTATACTTTGTGGTATCAATACCAATTGGCGATCCGCCACCAAAGCCTTGCCTCCCGCCGGTTTAATGAGTTGGTCCACCGAATTGGTATGAGGTGTTTGACTCAAGAGGAACTGGATGACCTCTTAAAACAGCCTTAAAACCCGTCGAACACCAAAACCTCTTTTGTAAATAAATTTTCAAAACAAAATACAAAAATATAAAATCCGATAAAACAACAAAATATTCTTCTAATCTATATTTCTTTCAACATGGCAAGTACATTTTTCCGTCAACACTTTAATCTTTCAAAATTCAAGATTTTTCCGATCAAGTGTTGAGGGGAGAAAATAATCCATTAACCGCTTCAAAACATCTCGTACTTGCATGTTATCACATCTCGGTTGATTCTTTTACAAATGGTGGTAATTTTCGTTCAAAGACACCCTGACTTTAATTAATAACCTTTCATTATTTTCTCAAGTCGAGGGGAGTGTCGTCAAGGTTCTTTCCCAAAATCTTCGCTTGGTAACCAAATTGGAAGTTAAAAGGCTTTGGATGAAAATGGAAAAGTGGAGGGACCAAAACTGCAAAAACTTAAAGTTATTTTAAATAAAACCTCCACCTAACTTAACTCTTCTCATTTATTACTATCAACCAAACATATCCTACGCACAAGAATCAATCTTCAAACCGTGTTTCGATCATCATTTTGTAAGTGATTCTCGAGTTTACAACATGTTTTTAAGCAATGGTTTTGAATTTTCAAAATCCAACGGTTAAAACTATGTATAATCTCGCTTTTATGATCTACGATAAGTGTATGATCATATAATCAAGATTGTGTGTTTGTGGTTAAAAGGATTGTTTCAAAACGTGTATTTAGCATCAATGATAATATCTTTATCCTCAAATCTTACCCGTAAACATGAATTGATTGATTTTGAAACTTAGGGTTTATGCGTGATTTGGGTTCTTCCAAATGAGAAGTGTTTTGGTCTAAATATTGTCGGGTTATGTTCATATGATGTTGAATTAATCATATCCTTGCTCTATAACTACCCGTAAACACCGATGAATTCGATTTTGAAATTAGGGTTTAAGGTTCATAAGATTGGGTATTTTTGATTCACCGTGAGTTAGATGTTAATACTTGGTATATAAGCTCATACAACTCTCTTGAACTACCGTAATAACTTTGGTGCATAATCCATGGCTAGATTTGATACGCGAGAACTAGGGTTTAGTCTACGCAGAAGATATTCTACGCCAGAATCGATTTATACATAATTCATGCCATGTGTTGTTATTGAAATGAATGTATGTGCCGATTTTGATGATTTGATAATTTATTTCGTGATTGCTACACTTATAATTCGTAATCAAGGTCATTTGATTATCTACGATAAGGATCACCTTACGCCAGAGATTGTTATGCGAAGACTTGTCTTACGCGTAGCTTCTACGCTAAGGTTCTACAATGGACCACGCGATCCCGTGAAGGATATGCGTAAACAAGGACCCCACGCTTAAGGTCAACTTCACGAGTAGCCTTACGCTGTAAGGACTATATATGCCTCACGCATAGACTCTACGCATAAGGACTCTTTTTCCCACGCTGTAACATTTCTTACGCCAGAAGATAGATTCTACGCGTAAGTCTACGCCTAAACATATATCATACCGCTCACGCATAACTTTGCCTAAACTACGCTTAACCCTCGGATTGACCTTCATGATGAATTGTTACTTGTACAAACTTGTAAATAAACGAATCATATCATCACGAATCCTAAAATGTCACTAATAAACTTAAATCGCTTGATATGTTGTGAACAATAAGTGATAAAATAAACTTTAAAACTTAAAGTTAACTAACTCACTAAACATTTCACGACTTCATTGATTGAACATACAAGTGACTTAGGACTCAGAATAATCATTATCATTATACATTCAATAACTAGACAATAAGACCTTCGTTGACTAACATTATGTCTCTCGATATGTTGGTTCTTTTGGCTAATGTTATTTCGCATCACGACATGGTCGAACAAATGAATGTGGATGCACCAAGTTCTCTCCATTGTCGATATCTATCCTCATGGCTATCCAATGAAGATTGGAAAGAATAACCTCCGTGTTGACTTTGACACCCTCACTTGCTCGAATCTTCATGTCTCATTGCTATTGATATTCGAGGACTCATCCATATCGTAACATGCTTACTAACTCGCAAATCGTCCCGAGATCTACATCCAACAGCTCGAACACTATGGAAAGGGTCAAAGGACAAACCGCGTGAAGGTGACTCAATCACAAACAAGTCATCATTACACCGCAGACTTAAGGGTCGTTTCTTAATTCTCAAGTCGATCCAACCAAACTATATGCCTCACCGTCAAGAGCTCACTCTCCAATTCTTAATCGATATCGGTTATGACGAGGCTACAGGAGTAATCAACAAGCACTCTCTAGTAGAGCTTAAGAGTATTCCTCAACCATGGAGAACACTCTACATGATCATCACCAAGTCTGCTTCGGTCGTGATAATGCTATGAGCATCCTAAGCTCATAGAACCGCAAATATTTTGGGCCTTCACAACAAGAAACACATCGCTATTGAAGCTCGATTTGGGATGACATGATGTCATTTCTCAACAAACTTGGCTCAAAGATTCCTACATCGATATACCAAATTGTTGATCCAGAGCACTTGGACTTCATCCCGACATCCCCAAGAGGCTCAATGACCCCAACAATCACGACATGTTGACGGAACCTATTCTATCTGTAAGAATCAAGGAAACGCTACAAAGAAACAAGGTGTCAGGTCGCTGATTTCCTTCTAATCAAGATGTCGAAAGCTCAAACGCATAAAAGATATCCGAAGCAACCAAACAAGGCAAAGTTGGTCATCTTGATTTAAAAATCTTCCGAACACCGTCAGAGAACCGTAAGAGGAAGTGCAGAAGTGTCACAAGTACAGATAGTCAAAGGAATGTTCCTAAGAAGAAACCCATTCCAAAGAGGAAACCCACTCCTAAGAAGAAAGTTCCTTCTCGTGAAGCCACTCCGATCCTTTCACTTGAACCACAAAGACAACTTAGGGACGAGGACTCGAGGCTACCGAATCGATGAAGAGATCTCATACTCAAACCGCAAAGGATGAAAATCCTCAGCACCAAAACCTCCAAGTCCTCAAACTATTAAAGGAAAAGAGAAGACTATCGCACTTGTACCTCGTGATGAAAGCTCAAGATGAAGAAGAGCAATTGATAAATCATACAGAAAAAGTTTCACAACGTCCGACACACTCAAAAGGTCACCGAATTTGCTAAAGATCAAATGGGAGGCCCCGAGGTTCAAGTGGTGCCGCCCACTCTAAACCCTCTCCCGATGCGGTTAATCAACCCGATAAGGGAGCCGGTGCCACCACTCTTCTCGCAACAACAACAAACTGTGGAGGACACTATTGTCTATGATTTTGAGAAACAGATAATCGAGAAAGAAAAGTCTAAGGATGACGAGGATGATTACTCAAAGTTTCTTCTAGACACCCAACACACTCAAAGGAGAAAACCTCGAAACTCCTAAGGACATGAAGTCTCCTCATGTCTCCTCATCATCGGATTCTTCATCTCATTCATCACCACCACCATCAACAAAGTCAACCGATCATCATCCAAATCGGTGAAGAAACCACCTAAATCTTGGATTTCTCAAGCTCATGAACGGATTACCAAAGTCACAAACAAGTCGAAAGAAAGACGTGCTCAACAAGAAGTCAATTTCTTTGTCGATCACATACAAAGATCTCGATGACGAGAATGAAAAGATGCAAAAGGAAAGGAAGTTTGTTCAGAATTCATGAAACAACACCGTCGTGAGGAATCGAACGAAATGATCAAGGCTACACTAAAAGTACCTTCGAATACGCTCCTAAAGTCACAAAGGAGTTATTCACTAGACAACTTTATCCAAATCGATGCGATCGCCAAACAAACTATTCGATCAACGCCTTAACCGTCATTAATCAATCCGACCGATTCGGTCGTGTTTTCGAATAATGAATTGGTAGCCAAGCTTGTGACACAAATGTCGCCACGATCCGCAATGTTCAATATCAAGAAGCAAAATCAGATCAAGCATTGCCGACTACCAACTTCAAGAAGCTTGTAGATTTGAAGCGAAAAGTCAAACGTCCCGAGACGATGAAGATAAGGATAAGGATAAAGACTCGCACCTAAACGCCGTAAGGCCCCGTGAATCTTCTTCGATGCCTCCTCCTCCCCAACGGACCCCTACTCAACAAAGGTCTCCTACTGCTCTTCAACCGAAAACCTCGTGACGATTCCGAGTTACCACCCCGACTCATAAAATTGGTGATTACTTTGAGTATAAGGGTGGTGACGATGAAGAGGTCCTCGAGCCCCAACAACAACCCACCTCACCCAAACAAGTGCGTAAACCACCATCATCAAAGCCTTCCAAAAGAAGAAATGACGACTCACCCGAGTCGATCATGGCTAGATGACGATAAAACCAAGAGTTTGAATGGTTCTCCACACTTGTCAATCAAACTCCCTACCCGATGAAGGTCAAGAATTGGTAGATGGTTCAACATTGGAGCATGCAAACTGCTGCAAGAAAAGTTCCATGTGAAGAAAATGACGAAATCAATTGAAGCGAATCAAGAATGAAGCATTTCAACTATGGAAAGACAACCGAAAGTGCCCTCGAGGTCGAATATCATCTTGAGAACATCGCCGAGCTATGTCTAACAACATGGATTGGCTCAATCCGAAGCAAACATTGACTTCACACAAAGGGACAACCTCCATACTACACCGATTGACTAAACCTCTACCAACCATTGGCCAAGCAGACGAACCAAGGATTCCTTCCGATATTTCTTCAACAAAGACCGAATTTCTTCTCCATGGTGGCGATGGTTCGAGAAAATACACTACATCATTGACTCTTCCATTCCCAAAGCACCATTTACTCTAATCGATAGCTATCGAGGAACGCAACTCACTTGTTTTCGACAACGCAAGCATACGACCAAGATGCATTGTATGGGATTCATCATTGGCCCGAACGTCAAGAATCTACTACCGTCGCTCGGTTCAAAAGTCTCAACATGCAGTGTATAGCTCAAGGACATCGTGGCCATCAAACACATTGATCTCAAGTCTAAGTGGGACTACACATTCTTAAAGAATATCATAGTCAAACGACAAGATGAACAGACTATGGATTCTCCGAAGTCGACTTTGAGAACTTGTCCTCAACGACATCGAAGACATGTATCTTGCCAAAGTATGTGGTCGTATGAGACGCTTCGATCAAGTTCAACGTGAATTTATCAAGTCGGCTCTCATCTTCATTAGACGATTGTGATCAAAGAACGTGTCGAAGATATCCGATGGTCGTTGAATCATATCGTAAACGTAAACTTCACTCCACCACGCCTGACCTTCCCGACATCAACCACTCAAACAACTTACGCCATCAAGAAACCTTTCGGCATTGTTTACCGCAGTGAACTTCGCAGAACTGCTTAATGGCGTGTAGTGAGCTCCACAAATTCGGGATCATACCTTGAAGATGGTTAGGGATGGATTGGCATACGATTGAAGGATATACGCAATAAAATTGGGAATCCTAAGCGTTGGAATTCTCGTGAAAGGAGGGATGTGAGACGATCATCACCTTGATTGATGAACGGTTGTTCGTGGGGATCGCCTGACGATCGGAGAGCTATGTTGGTGGTCGACTCAGAGAAACATCATCGCCAACGCCCGCGCACTCGGAATATCACCGCACTTCCCGGTACCCCTTAATTGGTTTCCTTCATATAATTTTGGATGTATGATTATATATGTGAATGGCTTGTGCACACATAACAAAGTACAACCCGCAATTGTCAAGAAAGGACCCCGTGGTACGCCTCGCCACAATCCTTATAAAAGGAGCGAAAGCTTCTTATTTTTGAGTAAAACCTATCAAACCTTTCATTTTTCAAGGTTTTGCTCAAAAGACAAGTACTTCCCATATGATTTCAAAACCTCAACCGCTTATATCACTAGTCGAGGGGAGTATTTGATGAAAACTTTGTTCACAAATTGTTCACAAGTGGTCACTCTTCCCAAACACTCAAAATGGTCATATTTATTCTCAAAATGTTTCAAAAATAACATCTTATATGCCATTTTTGAGGGGAGAAAATTATGTGATAAGAAATATGTTTTGTAAAGCAACATGTGCAAGCCCTTGGCTTTCTCGTGTGCAAAGACTTAACCAATGAATTGACGATCCTTAACTGCTCGCAACTCGAAAAGACTTGTCCCGGACGGGTAATAATTTCAAGCTAGTTCGCTAGTGATGTAAACGTGTCTCGCAAAGGACTTGTCTTAGTAGAAAGTACCATTCGAGAAACTTTTGATAGACATGAACTCGACGGGTTTGACAACCTTCCAAGGTTTGTCTACACCTTCAAGGTAGTTATTAGAGCTAGTTGTCACCTAAAAGTCGACAATGTAACTCTTTAACTATTCAACGAACCGTGTCTCGTGGAGATTGTCTATCTTTAGTGGATCAATTCAAAAGTGCGCTTTTTCCTCACCGTGCATTTAACCATTAAAACTATTAAGCACATGTGAGGGGAGTATTTATGCAAAACTTATCTCTCACCGTGGTTCAAACATGTTTTTCATCTACAAACCCTTTGAGAGATATTTTTACTTACAAGGGTTAAAATGGCAAACATAGGTTAGTCATGGAGTTATAAGGTGACTAAGGTTAGGAATAACTGTCCTATGATCCGCCAGAGTCGGAGGGATCTACCCAAGGACACTACCATTAGTTAGTGTTAGAAGTCCTTAGGAATGATTATAAAAGGAGAAAATGAGAATCGGAGAAAGAAGGAGTTGAAGAATCAAAAGAAATGTAAAGTAAAGGGTGAAAAGAAATAGCCTCCGATTATTCAACTTAGGCGTATAATCGGGTTCAATTCATATACTACCGGTTGTCACTCGGTGACACCGGTATTGAAGATTAAAAGTCGTCATGGACCCAAAGGACGCATGCACTAAACCTTCTTAGCCACTCAAGTTTCTCTCCACGTAAGCTTGTTTCATTCTCACAGGAACCCTACATAAACTATTGGCTTTCTTTAGAGATCGCCGGTATTGAAGAAGGAGACCCTCCCTAGTCTCCGCCAGAAAACCAAAACGCACTATTGAGTCTAGAGCCATGAGATTCATCAAAAGATCTCTTAGGAACACTTGACATTTAATCACTTGTTGATCAACAAATAAGATCTTCGTGATTCAAGGTTCATATCGAGTCCTTCACGATCTTAGCAACTGTCGAGAACATTTATGAGAGGTTCACATCCGTGATCCTCGGTGATTGAATGGAAACTCCCGCCAGGTCAACATCAAATGACCGACAAAGAAGTCGCTTCGGTAACTCCCCGTGGATTACGCGGAGTGTGTCTCATACGGTCTACGTCAGAGGTGATGCTTCGTGTACCTCAACGACTATCTCGAATCAGATGTACTTCGCACATCGTGTTATCTCACTTGTGGGACTCCGCTCAGAACGGCCTTTGTGAGAATTAGAGTTGTGTTTTCACACTATGTCATAACACTCAAGTTCTAACTTATAAGTGCCGAAACCGCTTATTACTAACCGCTTGAAATGTTTTCTTCTTATGGAAGCTCCGGAGCGGGATGATCGTGTTGATTCTTCTCATGCTCACGCCAACATCATCACTAATGGAAGTTCTATTCAATGCAACACAACAATGTAATGATTCTTCATCAACCAAAGAATCTACAAAGTTAAAGACTTAAAGAACTTCATCAAGATTGATTTCCACCGTCAAAGAGCGTGTGAGCATGTTGAAGAATGACGTGAGACACCGGAGCAACAAGGCACTGAGGCGCATCGATGCAAACAACAACATACTATCACTTTCACCACAAAGAACAATGATCAAAGAACAAAGTCAAAGATGACGCCAAAGCATAATCGTTCAAAGATAACAATCTCTACACCGGAGAGATTGTTCAATCAAGACAATTCCTCTCACAAGAAAGAAGAATGTCGAAGACGCCACCGCTACTATTACATCAACGCTTTCACCGCTTACATTCATATATACTGAGGGGAGATTGTTGGAATCACTCCTAAACAAGATTTCAAGTATTTATATTTCATATGTAATAGGTAGCTTTATTCGCCTTTATGTTTGTTTAAGGTCCACTTATGTAGAAGGCCCATGTCGAGGCCCAAGCCCAATAAGGAATAGGGAAGGAGAGGAGTGTTGCCCTAGCTCCTTGCCTATATAACTATTGTAAACCCTCATTTGAGGGTTGGTTGTTCAAGTTTTCTTTCACTTCACTCTACGCATAACCGGTCGAGTATACTTGTGTGTGTGTGTTTGGTTTACTTGTTCAATCGCCTTATCTCTTCTCTTATAAGCTTGTGTTGTAAAACTAGTGACCTAACATTTATCTTACATGAACATCTTTGTCATACATTTGCAAACTCATAAAATTAGCTATGGTATCTCCATCGACGGAGAAATGAGTGGAAAAGGTGATGTTGAAGATTATAGCGATTAACGGACTCGATTCGTGGGCCAAAAGAGCAAATTATCCTATGACAAGTAAGTACCATCCTTTCTTATAACTATTTATAAGATAAGGGTCAATATGCTTATAAGTTATGATCATTGGTTTGACTTTCGGTATATTGTCAACAATGTCTGGCTATCAACACCTAAATAGCTCAAACATATGAAAATGTACATCCGATGTTTCACCAGTTGAATGAGAAAATGTTAACAAACACTTTGGCTTATGTATCTTTTTTGTTTTTGTTGTTTCCATTCTTTGACAGCTATAGGTTTGCAATCGAATAATGAATGTGGTGTTCAGAAGTTACTACCTATGCAAGACGCTTTGTTAGTTAAAGGTGTAGGTTCAATTTTCTTTATAGCTTAACGTCATATTATTTTATTAGGAACCGAATTTTGAATACCGGTTACTCTTGACAATGCAAAGCACCACATCAAGGCCGACGCCATACCAACGGTTGCCCCAAATAGTAAATGAGCGAGAATCGCCACGGCAGTGACCTGCTCTACCTATATGATGAAACTTATCATTACCGTGCTCATTATTTTTGTAATAACTTACGTTAATACCACGCGAATTCGTATTGCTTTAGTTGAATCCGGTATGTTTGTCAACACTAGCCATTTGAATGTGAGACTTTTTTTAGGTTTAAATTGTAGCTTTATTACGCTTAAAATAAGCATTTTATGACTTTATTTTACCAAATTACGGCTTATCCGGCTTTATGCTTCTAGCTTTACGATTCTCAAACTTAGTTCCATTATATGCCATATAAACAACTTTGAGTGCCATCCACTTAGCTAAGGATTGTGGTCCAATTTGCGGTGGTCAATTCGAGTCCGGATATCGTGCTGCGCCACATCAAGTGGCGGTTGCGGATTGGTAGCTAGCGGTTACGGCTTTGCAATATGCCATTGACGGAATGCATATTTTACGGGATGCAATTGGTAAGGCTTAGGTTGTTTTGATATGTTGGTTGCTTGAATGTGGTATTTAAATATCTTATTAGTACAACCTTTAGTCAAATATGGATTAGATTATTATTGAAAGTTAATAATATGCTTGAATATATAAGTCAATGATAAATTTGGATTCCGGTACCAGGGGGCTTTACTCGACTCATTCCCCATTCTATGCGTTTGAGGACTTTCGTGTGGTATTTTATTCTCTTGCAATCTTCATTAAAGAAAGTCTAAGGTAATTGCCAAGTCAATAATTGTGATAGGAAAATCATATGCTGGACCAATGTTTGTATTAGAGAAACACGCTTGACTATTTTTGTTGCCTTTCGCCATTAAATATTATACTATATTAGTTCTGCCGCAACACGCGGGTAGCCACATTGAAGTTTTCCTAATGAACAGTGAAATTTTGTATGTAGTTAGTGATTTAGGTTCATGTTTGTTATTGACAAAGTTACATGGTCTTATCTATTTCGAAAAGTTGGTTACCCTCGCATATAGTGGTTAAAAAACTATATTTCTTAAATTATAGTAGTAAAGGGTGTTTGGCAATTGTCAAATTTGCAACAAGGCGCTTATAAGTACTCTTGGCTTCACTTTTGGTAAGTAATCAAGTATATTTGGTACATTTGTGGTTTTTAGTTTAGGATGTGTTTGTTATTTGGTCGATGAATCCGAATTTATCATGCTGAATGTTTTACAGATTCACGCCCATAATAGTTGATTTTATGTGGGTGTTGTGATATGTGTCTAAATACACATATATTTTATATTATTTAAACCCACAAAAACGACCAAAAATACACAAATGACTATATAAATGTTACAAATATCATTGAAATGTGTTTTTATGTGTTACAAGTGCAAAAGGATTGAAAACTGATGAAAAACAACAAAGTTTACATAATTTATAGTTTCAGTCCCTAAACTTTCATAAATTGGCAAAACTAGTCCCTGGTAATTCAAAAACTTGTAAAATGTCATTTAAGGTCCATGGGATTCAAAAGTTGTCAAAATAAACCCTTTAAAGTTTAAAATTTACAAAATGACAACTTTAGTCCTTAAACTTTGAAAAATGTCAAGAATGGTCCTTGGGTTATTTAAAATGGAAAATTAATAAATATAACCCTTATACTATTCATAAATGGCAAAATTGGTCCTTATGGTGAAACTTTTGGAAAATTTACATGTTTGGTCCTTCAAGTTTCAAAAATGACATAAAAGGCCCTTGGACGTTAAAATTGGAAAATTAACATTTATGGTCCTTTGGTAAAAGAAACTTGGCAAGTTTGGTCCTTGTTTTAACTTTGGAAAAATGGCGGGATAGGTCCTTGAAAATCAAGAATTACATGAATGGTCCTCGTGCTTAATCTAAACCAAACGGACCTTGTATTATTAATAACCCAAACCAAATCCAACCCAAATGCAAACCCAAGCCCACCCCTTTGTTAAATAAATAAAATGCACCAAACGCACTGCCTCCTTGTTCCTTCTCCTCCACCTTTACACCAGAAACACCACCTCACCATCTCCACCACCCCTACTTTCCTCGACCACTTTCCACCACTTCTTCCATTAGAACACACCACCATAAATGCCCTTCACACCCCTGTTCCCCAAATCTACCATCGAGTCAAAACCAAGACATGGTATTGCTCAAAACTTCCCAAGTTGGCTAAAATATAAAAAATGTCTCATTTGTCTTCCGATACTCCCAAAATCTTTAATTAGACTCAAACCACCACAAATCCACATGTAAGGTTTTGGCGCCAAATTTCATTTAGATGGTTGGGATGAGTTTGACTGAATCAATGGTCAAAAATGTATGTGGGAAAGGCAAAGGAAGCTGGAAAGAAGCAATTGGGTCATCTATAAAGAAGAAAGAAGACAAAGAGATAGGTTGTCACTGTTTTAGACCATTTCTTATTTTTCTTGTAATCGTTTTTAAAAGTTTAGTGTAAAAGCTTTCTGGGATTCTTAATTTCTGTATTGTACAAGTTAATTCAGTAGTAATTCAAGTGTTTTCATTCAGTAATTCCAAGTTTTTAGTCTAAACTAATTTTCCCGCCAAATCTGTTCTTAACAGCTTTTAATGTTTTAAGCTTTTTAAAGCTTACTTAATTTTACTAGATCAATTTCTGTCCTTAATGCAATAATTTTCCTTGGTCAACAAAAGTCAACCTGCAAAGCTCATTGGAATCTGGTTAATGAAATGGTAGATTTGGGTTGATTTTATGTTTGAAATGGGTTGATACTCAGGTTTAGGATAGTGGTTATATAATCTCAAGTAACATGTCATTGTGACAGGACCCCTGTAAGTTCATATTTCCATCTCTGAATTGATGCAGTAGTTAAATTGTTCTAGATTTTGTTTAATTGTGCTGAAAATTTGTGTTATTTTGCTATTATAAGTAGATTTTAGTTGTGGTTTTATCTCTGCACTTTAGTTGAATTGATTTCTGTTTTTATTATCTTAAAATGCATTATTAGGTAGTAGTGGAATTTGACAGTTTTAATGCTGTAGATCTCTTCATTTAGTTATAATCAGTCATTTAGGATTTAGATTTAGTGATATATTAAGTTGATTTAGTATTTTACTGTCTTAAATCTTCATTTTAGGCTCATAACTAGTGTTTGGCATTAAGTATAAATTTGTGTTAGAGATTGTTATAGTGGTGGATTTCAGTTGCATTAGTGCTAAATAGGTTAGAGTAAGTAGCATAGATCATAATTTTGCATCCTAGGAACACATAAGTCAAAATCACACTCTTACTGCTTTAATTCTCTTATCAGTAGTATTTAGTTGCTCATATCTTGCATTTAGGTGTAAAAGTGGTTAAGCTAGCTTTATCTAGGCTCATTTTATCATTTTACATCATTTTCATCCAAGTTAATTAGATTAAAAGTTCAATAAAGTCAAATTTTCAAAAACTTCAAAAAGTCAAAATTTCCTAAATACAATTTTTGAATAAACTTTAGAATTTTAGTGTGTGTTTATTACTAAGATTTAGCTTATACCCTTTTGGGATATTAAAATTTAGCTGCTTAACTAAATTAGAAAAATACTAGTTCACTTCTACTTAGCTTATTAACTCGCTTATTCATTAGCTTCTTTTAAGTTATTTTTCACAAAACTTCCGTTTTGCTTATTCCTTATTTCTGCTTATTCAGTGTGTTTTTCTTGTTGTTGTTGCTTATTCTAAGTTCCCATAACTTGTTTATAGCTTATTGAACCTTTGGTTCAAGAGTGGTAGCTTATTGAGGCTTTTAGCTTAATTTCGTTGCTTATTCATATTAGTTGTGTGCCCAAATCATAGTTCCCGATCTTCAAAGTAGTTTCTGTCATTTTTCCTTTATTCTCAGTAGTATTTTAGACTTATCTGGAAGTTTTCATATTTTTCACTGTTCATTTGCTATTTTTTTGCATTTTATGTCATTTTCTAGCATTTTTAAATAGCTTTTAATACAAATAAATCAGAAAAAGTTTAAAAAAATATGTTTTCAATTTTCCTAGATTAAGATAAATATAAAAAGCCAAAAAAATATTTTTCCATGATTTTCTTAGTTTAAATAGTATTTTTTAGCATTTTAATAAGTTTTAAATAGTATTAAATTATAATAAATACATAAAAGTCTAAAAATGTATTTTCAGTTTTAAAATAACTTTTATCATATTTTAGATTTTTCTAAGTTATAATTTCATTTTTCTAGGTTAATTTTGTATTTTCTTATATTTTAGTGCATTTTAAATAGTTAAAAATAGTTTTTAATTAATAATAATTAAATAAATAGTCATAAAAATAATTTTATTTTTCTAATAATTTTCTTTTATTATTAGGATTGTAAAAATATCATTTTCATATTTGTAGGCATTTTATTTCTTAAAACTCACGTTTTATTTTGTACGTTTACGTAATTTTAATTTAAACGTACGTTTTAAGTTTTAAACGTTCATCAATTTTAAAATAGTGATAGCGTTTATTTAATATATTTTAGCTTTTTAATTTTCTTTAATTTGCATTTAAGCCCCTGTAATTTACAAAACTTTTTCTTTAGGCATAAATATTCCACAATCCTTACTGATCACTATCTTTAGTGATTATTCGACATCTGAATTTGTTCAAGCACCATTCATCCTCCGTGGGACTTAACGACCCAGGAATCCACTATATTCCTCTGATCTTAATTGCATTTGTTTCTGAGTTGTTTCAAGTTTATTACGGTTGACCATTCACAAGTGGTTAGCTTGTGTGATTAAACTTGACCGTTTGGAAGCCAATCAAATTTTGGCGCCACGCCGGGAGGTCGAAGCGTGTTCTAAGCATTTTCGATCCATTCTTGCACATATACCACCTTTTGTAAACAGTTTTTTTTTGTAAAGTTAATCAAAATTACAAAAGTTCATTAACACTTTTCCTAAAGTGTTAACAACACCAAAAATATTTTCATTCTTTGTTTTTACAAAATGTTTATAAAAAAATCCAAAAATATTCATCTTTACCCTCTTACCCTTTTTGATTCTTTATTCCTTTACCCTCTATCCATTTGATTCTAACTTCTTCTATTCTCATGGAATCTCTCGATTACGACGAATCCTGGAACGAAGTTGAAAAACTTCATACTTTATCAAAAATGTCTAGAATTCGTGTTGTTCGTGATGATCCATTAATTCTGCGTAGGGATATAGAACGAGAAACCGGGGTGGCAAAGGACCAGGTACTTTCCTCTGATAATGGAGGTGCTAACACGTCCAACCTACGGTTATCCAAAGATCTAACCCTCGATTGCTCCTAATCCGCCTAAAATTGATCCTACACTTTCACAATTTACGGTTAAAAGCAAACATGCGAATTTAGACAGTGACTAGCAAGAATGACTTGCCTAATCTTCACGCTTCTCAAGAACCGAATCGGAGACCATAACGGAAGTGGTGGAAATTGCTAGCTCTCGAGCACACCACTTGTCCCACCTCCGGATTTTTAAAATGTTCTTCGAATCTTAATAGTCATTCGGATCACCATGTTGGTTTTGTTGATTCTTTGAATGAACCGATTCCTTCTCATAACTCTCAAATAGAATCGCTTATTCCTTGTGTCGGTTGTGGTGAGCCTCTTTTGGTTCACCATGTCGCCGGTGTACGTGTGTACAGTGTGGTAATGATATTCGTAACGAGAGTTGTTTGTTTTGTGGTTCGAGGAATTCATCCGATTATGATCCTAATCCGAACTCATTTAACGACCCTCAAATTTTTCCAACTACCCACCACACCGACTTATCTTCATATAATCAACATAATCACTGTGAATTTTGTGGAGGTCCTCACCAAGGATTTGAGTGTCAATCCGAAACACGCTTGTCTATGAACAGCTTTTCGGTGATGCTCGTAACTTTGGTTATGACCAATATCCATATGATTCACCAATCCAGCTCAACAGCTTTTCGTTGTGAGAACTGTGGAGGTCCCCATTTCACTCGATTGTCAAACAGGAATCCATTTCCTTGTAACAATTACGACTATCACGACCAACCTCCACAAAGGTTAAATGACTCAAACTCCTCAAGAAACCCAACAAGACACTTATCTAGAGCTTCCGAGTCGGTGAAAAGAACGAGGAGTTGAGTAAACAAAGATTTCATAATGTTCCCGCTTTTCTTGTGTATATTGTGGGGTCCTCATGATGATTATCAATGTCAACCTTCCGGTTTGACAAAACTCCACTCCCACAATGTCCTCGTCATTCAAAATTCACATGAGAAATCCATGGAAGAATTGCTAGTCAAGAGCGGTCGCTAAAATAAATTCCCAAATTGCCTTTGAAAATCTATTAGAATCAATTGCAAAAGAAAAGCACGGATCTAACTCTCAATTTCGCTTTATTCTCGATGACGGTGATGATGAGGATGCACTTGGTATCCTACAATTTTATAAAGATTCATCAAGTTCATCGCTTGATATCCCAAATAGCTGAGATTCATTCTCAAGCAACCGCTATCACACCAAGCTCCCACTTACTCTCTCGAACATGGGGACGAGCATCTTGACACTGCTTCTGGAAAGGAATCGGACGAATTCATTAAGTCTAGTGTTGAGGACCTTGTCCCAATCCCGAGAGAGTCACAGGAGCTTCGATCATATGTGATTCTCTTCCTCTCGAGTGTTCAAAAGATCATTTTGAAACTTTCTCTGATCTTAGCGGCGATTTTGCTTCCTATGGAAACATTGAGAATGTTGAGGCATCACTTTCACATTTTGATGTTGATCCTCTTCTTGAGGAGTTCACCGATGAACTCACTCACATCATTCCACTTTCATCGGAAAGTGATGATGATCTCTTTGATTTCAAAGCCAACCTAGGAGAAATTGAAAATCTCCTTTGTAATGATCGTTCACTCACTTCTTATCCCAACAGTCCAATAGAGAATGTTAATCACTTTGTTCCTGAAGCATTCAAAACAACTCTCACTAATCCTCTATTTGAATTCGACTCAATTCACTTTAATTTATGAGAATCTACTCTTTGATACCAGATGAGGATAGTGATGAGTCTACAATGAAACAAGAGTTCACAAATTCACTTCATGTGAATGATTCTCTTCTGAGGAGTTCTCCTTTGAACTCACTCATATCATATCTCTACCGAGTATGATAACTTCCACTTTGATCTAGACATAAATGATCTTTGTGTTCGGAGGGAAATGTTCTCAACCATGAGAACTTGCTTGATATCAAAATCCCATCCCTCCCACCCGTAATATTTCTTGATCAAATGAGCTTAAATGATGAGATTCATGATCCGTAAATCATGAATTCCCTCCGATAATGATGAGTTAGTCATGATTTTTATCATGATTTTCTTTCTTTTCTTCACCTATACGGTGGCTTCTCCTGTTCTTCACTCCTTCGGGAATGAAGACATTATTTTTGACCCCGGCATTTTCATTTATCATTTGTGAGCCAGGTCTCTCAATATCTCATCGGTGTGGAACTTTCACGTACTTCAAATGTTTATACAAACATCTCAAGTGAAAGTCCGATGGAGATTGTCTCTTCCACTTGCTTCCCCATGAACAAATTAATTCGGGGTCGAGTCAAGCTAGCGACTCGGTAATAAAAAACAGTAGTTAAACATGGGTTTTCACTGTGTCGCCTAGTGTGGGGAGATGCCCACATGTTGTATATAGATCTAAAAATAATGAAAATTGTAAATATTAAAAAGAGAATAATTGTTGTGTTTCTATACTTAGCTAGTAATGTTATCCTTTTATGTTCTAAGTTTCGCATAACAGTTGGTACTTTGAATATTGAGGACAATATTCATTTCTAAGTGTGGGGAAATTCGCTAATTTGATCATAAATGTACCCTTTAAGTCCCTTTTTCCCCAAAATGGCAAAATTTTAAATTTTTTAGTGGAAGTACTATGTACTAAACACAACAAATGGTAATCATCCGCCATGTCTAACCCACATAAGGATTGGCTAATCCAGAGCAAACGACTCTTGGTAAAGATATCTCAAATCCGCTTATGGCTTGCAATTTGCCCAAAATTGTATGGTGTTCACCACCATATATTTAATTAGTGAAGAGTTGGCTAGCCCGCAAGTTTATGGCTTGTGGTAAAGGCGCTTGAAATCCATAATTGATAATCGACTCACCAAAGATATTTATCTAAGAGTTGGCTAGTCCATAAGCAAACGGCTTCGTAAAGACAAATCAAAACCGTTGAAAGTCGATGATTTGCTCAAAATCATTTGGTTATCATTGTACCAAGGTTCTTACTTGAACCGAAATAATTGGCTACCCGTAAGTAATGGCTTTTGGTAAAGAGATGAAATCCATTAATTTTTCATAAAAGATTGCTAGGACTAGCAATAGTTTAGTGTGGGATTTGATATGTGTCTAAATACACATATATTTTATATTATTTAAACCCATAAAACCACCAAAACACACAAATGACTATATAAATGTTACAAATATCATTGAAATGTGTTTTATGTGTTACAAGTGCAAAAGGATTGAAAACGATGAAAAACAACAAAGTTTACATAATTTATAGTTTCATTCCCTAAACTTTCATAAATTGGCAAAACTAGTCCCTGTAATTCAAAACTTGTAAAATGTCATTTAAGGTCCATGGGATTCAAAAGTTGTCAAAATAAACCCTTTAAAGTTTAAAATTTACAAAATGACAACTTTAGTCCTTAAACTTTGAAAAATGTCAAAAATGGTCCTTGGGTTATTTAAAATGGAAAATTAATAAATATAACCCTTATACTATTCATAAATGGCAAAATTGGTCCTTATGGTGAAACTTTTGGAAAATTTACATGTTTAGTCCTTCAAGTTTCAAAAATGACACAAAAGGCCCTTGGACGTTAAAATTGGAAAATTAACATTTATGGTCCTTTGGTAAAAGAAACTTGGCAAGTTTGGTCCTTGTTTTAACTTTGGAAAAATGGCAGGATAGGTCCTTGAAAAATCAGCAAATTACATGAATGGTCCTTGTGCTTAATCTAAACCAAACGGACCCTTGTATTATTAATAACCCAAAACCAAATCCAACCCAAATGCAAACCCAAGCCCACCCCCTTTGTTAAATAAATAAAACATACCAAACGTACCTGTCTCCTTCTTCCTTCTCCTCCACCTTTACACCTGTAAAACACCACCTCACCATCTCCAGCTCACCCCCTACTTTCCTGACCACTTTCCACCACTTCTTCCATTAGAACACACCACCATAAATGCCCTTCACACCCCTGTTCCCCCAAATCTACCACTGAGTCAAAACCAGCACATGGTATTGCTCAAAACTTCCCCAAGTTGGCTAAAAATATAAAAAAATGTCTCATTTGTCTTCCTGATACTCCCAAAAATCTTTAATTAGACTCAAACCACCACAAATCCACATGTAAGGTTTTGGCGCCAAATTTAATTTAGATGGTTGGGATGAGTTTGACTGAATCAATGGTCAAAAATGTATGTGGGAAAGGCAAAGGAAGCTGGAAAGAAGCAATTGGGTCATCTATAAAGAAGAAAGAAGACAGAGAGATAGGTTGTCACTGTTTTAGACCATTTCTTATTTTTCTTGTAATCGTTTTTAAAAGTTTAGTGTAAAAGCTTTCTGGGATTCTTAATTTCTGTATTGTACAAGTTAATTCAGTAGTAATTCAAGTGTTTTCATTCAGTAATTCCAAGTTTTTAGTCTAAACTAATTTTCCCACCAAATCTGTTCTTAACAGCTTTTAATGTTTTAAGCTTTTTAAAGTATTCTAATAAGCTCTTTTAAGCTTTTTAAAGCTTACTTAATTTTACTAGATCAATTTCTGTCCTTAATGCAATAATTTTCCTTGGTCAACAAAAGTTAACCTGCAAAGCTCATTGGAATCTGGTTAATGAAATGGTAGATTTGGGTTGATTTTATGTTTGAAATGGGTTGATACTCGATTTAGGATAGTGGTTATATAATCTCAAGTAACATGTCATTGTGACAGACCCTCAGAAGTTCATATTTCCATCTCGAATTGATGCAAGAGTTAAATTGTTCTAGATTTTGTTTAATTGTCTTGAAAATTTGTGTTATTTTGCTATTATAAGTAGATTTTAGTTGTGGTTTTATCTCCGCACTTTAGTTGAATTGATTGCTTTTATTATCTTAAAATGCATTATTAGGTAGTAGTGGAATTTGATGCTTTAATGTCAGAGATCTCTTCATTTAGTTATAATCACCATTTAGGATTTAGATTTAGTGATATATTAAGTTGATTTAGTATTTTACTGTCTTAAATCTTCATTTTAGGCTCATAACTAGTGTTTGGCATTAAGTATAAATTTGTGTTAGAGATTGTTATAGTGGTGGATTTCAGTTGCATTAGTGCTAAATAGGTTAGAGTAAGTAGCATAGATCATAATTTTGCATCCTAGGAACACATAAGTCAAAATCACACTCTTATCGCTTTAATTCTCTTATCAAGAGTATTTAGTTGCTCATATCTTGCATTTAGGTGTAAAAGTGGTTAAGCTAGCTTTATCTAGGCTCATTTTATCATTTTACATCATTTTCATCCAAGTTAATTAGATTAAAAGTTCAATAAAGTCAAATTTTCAAAAACTTCAAAAAGTCAAAATTTCCTAAATACAATTTTTGAATAAACTTTAGAATTTTAGTGTGTGTTTATTACTAAGATTTAGCTTATACCCTTTTGGGATATTAAAATTTAGCTGCTTAACTAAATTAGAAAAATACTAGTTCACTTCTACTTAGCTTATTAACTGCTTATTCATTAGCTTCTTTTAAGCCATTTTTCACAAAACTCCCGTTTTGCTTATTCCTTATTTCTGCTTATTCAGTGTGTTTTTCTTGTTGTTGTTGCTTATTCTAAGTTCCCATAACTTGTTTATAGCTTATTAAACCTTTGGTTCAGTAGTGGTAGCTTATTGAGGCTTTTAGCTTAATTTCAAGTGCTTATTCATATTAGTTGTGTGCCCAAATCATAGTTCCTGATCTTCAAAGTAGTTTCTGTCATTTTTCCTTTATTCTCAGTAGTATTTTAGACTTATCTGAAAGTTTTCATATTTTTCACTGTTCATTTGCTATTTTTCTGCATTTTATGTCATTTTCTAGCATTTTTAAATAGCTTTTAATACAAATAAATCGTAAAAGTTTTAAAAATATGTTTTCAATTTTCTTAGATTAAGATAAATATAAAAAGCCAAAAAAATATTTTTCCATAATTTTCTTAGTTTAAATAGTATTTTTTAGCATTTTAATTAGTTTTAAATAGTATTAAATTCATAATAAATACATAAAAAGTCTAAAAAATGTATTTTCAGTTTTAAAATAACTTTTATCATATTTTAGATTTTTCTAAGTTATAATTTCATTTTTCTAGGTTAATTTTGTATTTTCTTATATTTTAGTGCATTTTAAATAGTTAAAAATAGTTTTTAATTAATAATAATTAAATAAATAGTCATAAAATAATTTTCTTTTCTAATAATTTTCTTTTATTATTAGGATTGTAAAATATCATTTTCATATTTGTAGGCATTTTATTTCTTAAAACTCACGCTTTATTTTGACGCTACGTAATTTTAATTTAAACGACGCTTTAAGTTTTAAACGCTCATCAATTTTAAAATAGTTATAGCGTTTATTTAATATATTTTAGCTTTTGATTTTCTTTAATTTGCATTTAAGCCCTGTAATTTACAAAACTTTTCTTTAGGCATAAATATTCCACAATCCTTATCGATCACTATCCTAGTGATTATTCGACATCCGAATTTGTTCAAGCACCATTCATCCTCCGTGGGACTTAACGAACCAGAATCCACTATATTCCTCCGATCTTAATTGCATTTGTTTCGAAATGCTTTAAGTTTATTACGGTTGACCATTCACAGTGGTTAAACATGCGATTAAACTCGACCGCTTGGAAGCCAATCATGTTGCAGTGTTCGCCTTCACGTGTCGGTAATTTCAAGAGATTACTAAAGCCGCTTCAAGATGCTCCCAAGCTGCTCATTTTGTCGCAGCGAACCTATGTCCGAAAAAATTAAAGGACCATTATTGGTATTGATTTAGGAACTACTTATTCATGTTTTTGTCTTTGGAAACATGATCGTGTCAATATTATAGCTAATAATCAACGACATAGGATTACACCATCTTATATTTGGTTTGTCGACATCGACAGATTGATTGGTGATGTCGCTAAGAATCGTCGTTATGAACCCTACCAACATTGTTTTCGGTATGTCCTTTTTCTTTATTGCATATCATTAATTTGTTAGATTTTATGTTGATGTGATTAGTGATATAAACCGTAAAATATATTGGTTAAAAAATGTTTGGAATTGTGTTTGTGATAAATTATGCATTTGTCCAATATGTCGGAAATGCATAGGAGGTATAGAACCAAAAGAAAAAAGACTACCCTAATGATTGCCAAAGGTTATGTAATATTTTTTATTTTCATGGGAAAAAAGCCACGCGGGTTTAGCAATAGGTCACCTGGAATTTTTTTGGTACCTTTTCATAGATAATGCTATGTACAAAAACGGCTTTATCGTAACTCCTTTGGCCTATGGTAACTATATATCCCAAAATTGGACGGAATCATTTAGTGTAAAGTTTCAAGGCTTCAACTATTCATTAAAAATTGATGTAATATAAGCCCCGTGTTTCAGGTTCCTCAAGATCTTACTTTGAAAAATGACGGACTATTTGTAGCTATGGGGCTGAAGACTCTTGGTTGAATCTTCCAGGTTTCAACTTTCAAGGTTATATGAAATGTGAATGGGAATCAAATACTTGGAATGATTCTACCAGTTCAGAATCTTATACATCTCAAGTTGATTTTATACAATTTTTATTCGTGTTGCATGCATTTATTTATTAAAGAACAAAGAATGTATAACATTTGTCATATATTTTCCTATTAGACGTTCAATACTTTTGAGTGTGTACAAATCTTCGTAAGATGTCTTAATCATAGCGCCTCCGCAGCAACGCGCGGGTTACCCCACTCGTTAGTATCTATACCTAGTGTATAAAATTTTAATACACTAAGACATTACAAAAACTAGAAAATTGAAACATACAAACAAAGAAACATATTGTATAACTCTTTAATGCACTAAAACATTAATGGTCCGTTTGGTTTGTAGATGGTTTTATGATTTGGATTTGAATTTGGATTTAAATTTGGTTTATGATTTGGATTTGGATTTGAAGTAAGATAGAGAAAATAATATTTAAATGTATATTATATATTAAAATATAAATTAAAAATAATTTATATTAATGTTGAGGGAATTAAAATTAAAATGTGAGGATAAAAAATACTAGGTCCCACATATATCATAAATCATTTCCTACCTCCCACCTTTAGCACATGCCCTAATATTTATAATAAGAATCCAAACCAAAACTCAAAAATTGCAAACAAACAATGGATTTAATGCTTTTAATCCAAAACCCAACATAAACCCCTCAACCAAACGGGCCCTAAATTAACACATAATTAATACTCCAATTAAAATATCAATTACTTAATAGTACAATAATTTATTTATATTGTACAACCAATTAAAAACATATCCACCAAATTAAACACTCCTTACTAAATATTACAATAAAATTTTCACAATGTGCAATCTAAACAAGTTTACAACATAATTCAAAATATAAAATAATTAAACACATTAAGTAATTTTTTTAAAACACCGTAAAATAAAAAGTACATATTATTATACAGATTGTACAAACTAATAAAACACACAAAGCTTCATACACGCTAACAAGTTGATTGTACATATAATTTGGAAAACCGGACTGGTTCAACGGGTTCAATCGGGAACTGATGTCGCCACCAGTTCGGCTAGCCAGTAAAAGCCATCCGAAAATGAACTAAAGAGGACCAATTGAACCGATACAAACTTGTGAATCAGGCCTTATCAGAATCTATTTCTCCGGTTAATCGTCACAGTGATACCTCACGGCAACACGCGGCACTCGCTAGTTTTGTATTATTAGTAAACTTAATTTGGGTGACTTACAAAAATTAATGAGCTACTCTTTGTCCCAAAACTTTGGGCGACTTACAAAATTAATGAGCTACTCTTTTGTCCCAAAACTTAAGTCAATTTTGACTTTTATTTTGTAATTTTGACCTTAATTATATATTTTCGTGTTATATAATACTTGATGAAATATATAACAATGAAAAAACATTTAAAACACAATCTATTTTTATATTTTGCATCAAGTATTATATAACGCGGAAAAAATAATTAAAGTCAAAGTTAAAAAAAATCAAAATGGACTTAAATTTTAAGACTGAGATAGTAATAGGTTATATTTATATTTCAATCTAATTAAAGGGGCTGTTTTTGCAATTTCAAAAAATTGTAGTAGAATAACATTTGTGAAATGTTATTAATAAAATAACATTTAACAAAGTTTTGATTTTTAGTAATGCATTTGAAATGTATTCTGATGACGTAAAATCAAGAAATATGTTGTTAGAATACGACATATTACTACGGATTACTAATAATATGAAAGAAATTGATGCTGTGATAATCACTATCTTTAGAAAATATTAGCCCCCACTATCAATGCTAGTAGAATTCAAGACTAATTTCTTCTCAAGATTCGACCTTAAAACTTTATGTAGCGTATACAAAGTTCTCATGAACTGATGAACATCAGATGTTTGCATTTTAAATGTATTAAAAGTTTACCAATTTTGTTATGTCTAATCCGGAACCAAACACATCTTTTTATAGTTAAGTTGTAGGCGGTTTACTCACATGAACATCAGATGTTTGTATTTTGCATGTATTAAAAGTTTAGCAGATTTTTGTTATGTCTAAATGGAACCAAACACACCCTTTTATGGTTAATTTGGACGGTTTATTCACATGAACATCATATGTTTTCATTTTGTATGTATTGAAAGTTTATCAAATTTTTGTTATGTCTAATGTTTAACCAAACATACCCTTTTATAGTTAAGTTTTGGGCGATTTATTCACATGAACATTAGATGTTTGCATTTTGTATGTATTAAAAGTTTACCAGATTTTTGTTATGTCTAATTGAAACCAAACACACCCTTTTATAGTTAAGTTTTGGGCGGTTTATTGACATGAACATCAAATGTTTGCCTTTTGTATATATTGAAAGTTTATCAAATTTTTGTTTTGTTTAATGTGGAACCAAACATACCCTTTTATAGTTAATTTTTGGGCGATTATAAACCAACCAACATGATTGTTGGTTCCCTCCAACGCTGACCAACACAATCCTTCATCATACATGTTGAAAATAATTGTAAAAAACATATTTAATTGTATTTCATTAATGCAGTAAAAATCATGACGAATTTATTATTTTCAAAGCAAAAGGTTAAGTGTTAAGTATATGATTGATTAAATTTTATATTATAGATATAATATAAACTAGAGGTGGTAAAATGGTGGTCGGCAAGACTCACACGGCCAAACCTAACATACAAACCAGGCGTAAAATAAATGGGGCGGGCTAAACGGCAAGCAGCACTACCAAACTGACTCACGTTATACAAATCGCTTTTAAAAAGACCAAGACGATTTAAATAAATTCTAACGAACAATCTCATTTATATTTAAAAATTAAATATAAGTTTTTTTAAAACAATCTAACGTTCGAGAAAACACGCGCCCATCATGCCTATATAACTCTAAATGGGCAAACATGCCCATTTCAATAAAAGGAGGGCCCAAATGCGCCCAAATCTTTAAAAGTTTTTATTTAAATTTCATTTTTTTTTGATTTTGGATAAATCACACCTCTAATATAAACTAAATTAATCTTTCATTAGTTTTCTTCAAAAGCTTTTTAAAAGTCTTTCAAACATTTTGAATAGAATCACATTTGTTAACCCACTTTCATTTCTCTCACTCACATATGTGAGATACATACAAATATGCAATACACAAAATTGTTGATAAAACCCATAAGTTCAACATATACAATGTTAATAAAGTTTTGCAATATTTATAGAACAACTTCAAATATGATTAATGAAATTAGGATATAACCATGTGGGCAATAAGGGAAAGATATTAGTGTATGAGAAAAGTTCCATACGGAACAAGTTTTATCTAAAGAACAAATGGTTAGATCTCAACCATCCATCAATTTGAATCCAATGGATTAGATTAATTTACATTTGAAACTAAAATTATACTAAAAGGGTCATTTTTGTAATTTCATATTCTCATTATACCAAAACACAAAACGTGAAATTACACACACACGATTCACTCACTCTCTCACCTCTCGATATTCGGATCCCCAAATACAACTCGAAACCCTAAATCGCCACCAAACCACCAAATCCACCCCAAACCGCCATCAAACCACCTCCAAATCCACCGTGAAACCGTAATTACTCATTTTAAATGGATATTCAAGATGAAATAGCCCTATCTAAAGGCGATTCAAAGGTCAAAACCTCGCTCATCTAACGCTTCGATAAAAGTAAGTCTCAAATTCATTTTTAATTATTTTTGCTTAATTAACATCAAGAGCTTATTTTGTGATTGAAATTTGTGATGGATTATAGTTTGTGTTAAGAGGTGAGATCTATGCAAGAACTAGGTTATAGGATTATAGGTTTCATGATTGAAATTTTGTGATTGAAATTTGTGATGGATTATAGTTAGTTGTTATGCTTTTCTCAAATTGAAATAAGTTTTATAGTTTTGCTTATTTTTGGATGTGATAGACATAAGAAGATAAGCAAATGGAATTGTCGATTTGTGTAAGATTAATCCTATGGGATTCACATAGAATGAGTGTTTGTATTAGCTTTTAGGAATCGATTTATAGTTGCGTATTTTTCCAGTATTGTTTGTTAGTGTAGGACTTTGTGATTGATGAGATTGTCTTGTTGTTAGTTGCTTATATCTAATATTTGTCTCAAAACTAATATTACTCTTTTCGCCTTAAAATTGATATAGGTAAAATGTTGAACCTAATGTCGTTGTCTCGTTACAATCCTTTTGATATTAAGGCGAAGAAACAAGGGAATGTTACGTTGGGTCGGTGGAATCCTTATGATGATATTAAGGCGAATAAACAAGGGAATAAGGTTGTTCGAGAAAGGCGAGTAAAAGGCGAAGAAAACATCGATTGTTGATGTTGCTAAGTTGGCGTGTGTTGTTAAGGAGAATGAGATTGTGTCGGTGTTCGTGGAAAGGCGAGTGTTGTTCGTGAGATGAAGAATGTCCGATGATTCTCGTAGTATTATTTCTGCTGTTGTTTCTGATTTGGCTAATGAGAATGTGCTGAGTGTTGTACAGAAGAATGAGAAGGAGAAGGTGAAGGAGAAGGAGAAGCATAAACTTCCTCCTGAAGAAAAGATGACTATTATTCTTGAAGCAGTAAAGAATAGGGAAGCACGTGAGCGCATGTAATCATTGAAGAAGTTATGTCTTTTTTGAATGCTAGAATAATTTGTCCAGTTAGGTGTTAATGGTATGGTAGACGAGATCATGTGAATGGGAACTTGTGCATGGTAGAACAATTGTCCAGTTAGGCGTTAATGGTATGGTAGACGAGAACATGTGCATTATTTTGTCTTTTTAAAACTTCTGAATGGTATAATGTAACGCTTTGCGTGGTAGAACTATTATTTGTCTTTTTATCAGTTAATTATGTGAATCCTAGGGGATTCATTCATAATCCCAAAGGATTCTTTATGATAGACTTTTTTTCCACTTAATCTTTTGAAAATATGTGTATGGTAGAAGAGAATATGGAAATAATCCCATGGGATTCATACACAATCCCATGGGTTTCATACACAATCCCATGGGATTCCACTTAATCTTTCCACTTAATCTATTAACATATTTCTGTATCCCTTAGGGATTCATATACATTCCCATGGGATTCATACATACAAGTAAGAAACAAGATATATTCAAAGTGAATCCCATGTGATTCATATACAATCCCATGGGATTCTTACGTAATATAAGTAAGAAACAAGATATATTCAAAGTAAAAAGAATTTTCTTTTCAAATCATCTAAATAATCAAGTAAAGAAGAAAAATAACTAACAAAATCAGAAACCATAATATAAATAATCAAGAAACTTTTGGTTTCGGCTTTCGCCCTGCATTTGGCTTCTCCGGACAGTTGGTTTTGGCTTTCGCCTATTCGGGTTCCCTATGAACATATTAACATCCCGCATTTCATTCTTAAAATCTGCAACTGTCCCATGAACATATTCATACCCACCCTTCATACTCGTTAGCAAGTTGTGAGCCCGTGTTGGACCAATCTTGTTCTTTGCGCTTTAACAACAAACATTTTTTCCGCTTGTGTCATTCTTCTTTGCTTTTGGTAAAATGTTTGTACTCTTTTGGTATGAGCATATGGTTGTGTTTTGCAATAAACCGAACTAGCTTGTATTTTCCGTAAATGACATCCAATTCTAACCTTATATTTAGCTTTACAACCTGTTATATAAAAAAATATTTTAAAACATGTTATACAAAAAAATAAAATAAGAATCCCATGGATTTACATTGAATCCCATGGATTTCATAAAGAATCCCATGGATTTACAATGAATCCCATGGGATTCAACATCATTCAAGTTATATATTACAAGTCTTTCAATGAATCCCATGGATTTACAATGAATCCCATGGATTCTTTATGAAATCCTACGGACTCACAATGAATCTCGGATTTCATCTAATGTTTCATAGTATTTTCCTCCACAGAATTCCTTCTTGTACATGAGGCTTCCAATATACCGATCCGCCTGGTGTCTCAAATATGTTCATATAAAGTTGGTCTTGGTGATTTTATAGAATCAGATATAAAACGCAATTGGGATTAAGATAACTCAAGTATGAATCCTATGGGATTACAGATACATATCTATAGCTTCATGTATGAATCCTATGGGATTTTATGAAATCCCATGGGATTCTCATTAATCCTATGGATTTCATAAAGAATCTCATGGGATTCTCGCATGAATCCTATGGGATTTCATAAAGAATCCCATGGGATTGTGTATGAATCCTCGATTCATCATGAATCACATGGATTCATCCATGAATCCCATGGGATCTCAAATGAATTTAAGTATCTTTTTAGTTTACCATTAAACAACAAAATCGAATCGGAGGATTCATCCATGAATCCCATGGGATTCATGATTCAATGAATATACATGAATCCCACGGGATTCATCTATGAATCCCATTAATCAACAAAATCATATTCCCGGGATTTTACCATCATGTTCCTTCATATCAACTTCGCGAGTACTTCATCTACATCATCATCTCAGAACGACATCATCTACATCATATGTAACCACATCATCTATGTCAATCGGATTTGTTGATGAATCCGCGGATTTGTTGACGATTCCGCGGATTGATGACTAATCCGGCGAGTTTGATGACGATTCCGATGGTTTTGATGTCGATGCTTGCGTGGATTGATGAAGAATCCGGTTGGTTTGATGATGAATCCGCCGGATTCATTGTGATTCCGGCGACGTTTGATGATTCCGACGGTTTTGATGTCGATGCCGTGGATTTGATGAAGAATCCGGTTGTTTTGTTGATGAACCGCTCGATTCATGGTGATTCCGCGACGCTTGATGATTCCGACGAGATTAGATGCATAGATGTGGGTTTGATTTTGATGAGAGAAAGTTAGGTAACAAATGAGATGGATCTAGATTTTTAATTGTTTTATTGAGATAATTGATTTTACTATCTTGCCCTTCTTTATATTTTTGGCTTCATCTAAGCCATTAGATTCAGTGAATGGATGGTTGAGATCTTCTCATTTGCTCTTTGGATAACATTGGCCAGATGTATCTCATCTCATTAGTGTATACACTTTTGTCCTCCAATGCATACAATCACACCAAAATGTCACCCTTCCATGTTAAATTGGGAAACAAAAAGTACGAGGGAAGACTTGAGCATCGTACTCCAATAGGACCTGTGTCGTGTCAACCAAAATAGAGAACAAACACTCTAGCACACTCTAGGAGCATCAAATTTGTGGCTGTCAATTCCATATACTCGTTAATGCGAAAAGTGCATACTGGTGGTCACTAGTGCTTAATTGACACTAGTTGTCGATAATCCAATCGATCAACATTGTGTATATATGAAGAGTCAATTTCAAATGTAAAAGGACGAACCATAATCTCGACAATCAACTCAATTCTATCACGTAACAAGCAAACATTATCTTTCTTGCCTGGTTGCTTGTAGATAGTGTATTTCTTTTGTATGAAAAACGTGGAAGTGCATGTACATAGGCAATTAAGTAAAGTATACAATATACAATATGTAATAAGCATTTGATTAGTGTTTTTAGATTGTAAGTTCACGAAAGGTAATATTTTATGATTACAAAGGTGAAAAACAATGGTACAATGGATGGAGGTAATTGCATATGAGGGAAGATGTATTCGGACCGTCCTTTTTAACACTTTTACATCTTTGGTTCATTGATTCTATGTTGACGACCCATCCCATAGTGTATGGAGGCGAACTTGCATTTGACCTTCTTTTGATTCAAGAAAGGTATATCTATACTATTTTATAATGACGGCGCCTTTTAAAATTAGGGCGCTTAAAATTCAGACTTTTTTACTACATGATGGATAGAGTTTTTCTAACCAAAATTAAGATAAGGAGCCCAATCATGAGATTTATACGCACACTTAACAAACTTCGCCGCTAACTTCTAACAAACTCCAAACCTAACTCCTAACCACTAAAATTAAGATAAAGAGCCCAATTATAAACGATATGCGTTTTTCTCAACTAAAATTCATCTTTATTTTTAAATTAAAATATCTTTTATCTACTTATTTTTTTATAATCTAATTTCATCATATTTTCTAAAATTTTACGCTCTTTAATTCAACATCCATTTTGATATATTTTTATGAGTTTTTAGTTTTTATATTTTAATGGGTTTATTTTATTTTAATTCAAATTTTTACAACTTTAACCTTTATTTCATTTATTTCAATCAATATAATATCGATTCACAAAATCATATACTTTTGTGGTAGTGTTTGACGCTGTAAGAGATCATGGCGATTTCTATACGCGAATAATGATGTCATGAAAAGCTACGGAAAGTTACTTGAACCCAAACAAACACTTACAACTAACACATATATTCGAAGTGTTGTGAAACGAATTCACTAAACAGTTAGAAACACATATAACTATATTTATCGCCAACGCATGCTGACCGATTAAGAGTAAACAATAGACGGTTGAGATTTTCCTTGTTCGAGTCTTTGATAGACCAGTCTTTGACTCAAATATATGCAACTGATCGAGATATGTTGTGACTGCTACGACCGCTTCTCCGATATTCTCATGACCGATTCAATCTTTTTCATTAGACCTCTCATGAGGATGTGAGAGGTTATTATGGGAAGAGATTTAGTGAAAAATATTTGAAATAGGAAGAAATTTCATCACGCATTTAAAATGAGATAATAAATTTTTTAAGTCAGATCTAAAATGTAGAACTATTCTCATTTTAATTTTATTTTTATTCGATCCTAACTTGTTAGATGTGAAGTGGTTATGTAAAGAAATTAAGAAAGATTTATAGCCAAACATTTTATATAAAAGGGAAAAATTTATGAAGAAATCGATTTACTTTGTAAGTCAGATCCGAAATGTATAATTATGGTTTTTCATCTTTTTATTTTAATTTTTTCTCATCTGATCTTAACTGGTAACTCCTAACTCTCGTATCAAATACTTTTTCATAATAAGCAACTATTCACTTTAGTTTGAAATTTGACAGTTAAAATCAAGACCTGGAGAAAAAATTCAGAGACAATAATATAAGGTATAAGATGCCAATTGACTTTATGTTCCTAAGCTTTGTGACATTTTTTGGAGAAAGATGAGTGTACACAGAGGTCTTATGTCTTAAAAACACATATAACTCGCGGTGGAGCTATGTGAAAGGAGCCATGCACAAGGTTGAGTAACAAGGCCAGAAAGGGGGTGGGGAGGTGATCCCTTGTGTGGAGGGTGCCACATCGGATAAGTCAGCTTCTCGTATCATTTCTGCCAATACATCCGTCCGCTCTAAAACACCCTTACACACGCCAAGTACATACGCACATCAGTCGTACATCCAAACACATTGCACATCTCCCACGCCTAAAGAACAGAATATATCATTCAAAACTTGTGTAGACAAATTACCATATATAAATAGAACATGTTCTCCGTTTTATATCAAAATCAAGAACTTGTAATGCTGCTCTATCTTCATTTCAAGGAGTTGATCACATATGTATAACGGAGTCCTACAGAAAGATACGAAACTCATGTTCAAAATTCTTACCCCGACTCCTAACATAATAATCAAAGTCACTAAACCAACAAACAGAGCAAAATTGGGTACTGACAGATTATTGTTAGTCCAGTCTACAGAGCAAAAATGGGTTCGAATTCTACCTTTTGAAACCACTATCACAACATTAGTTACACTATAACTATTACTACTCCCCATTTGCATGTGTTTCTAATCACTTGATTGTATGGCAAATTGAACCTTTGGTTGGAAGCAGGGATATGCATACCTGTCGGCCTTTTCAATACATCTAAACTGAGATTGACTATTCGTGTTTTGTTCTTTTAAATGGGACCTGTCACGAGCTCCGTTCTTGTGTCACTTTTGGTCCCACCATTTAAACCTATCTTTACTTCACCATTGTTCATGCCTCCTTTCTTCACCCTAGCCTTGTAGGTTTTCGATTCAGGCACAGGAATCACGACATTACTTAAATTCATGATCCCGTCTTTTCCAGATAATGATTCCACGTCGGATAGAATCTTCTTGAGCTGAGCTCGTTGACACACAATTCTACCCTTGTTCCATCCAGGTAAGCAGAAAGATGATGAAACACTATCTTTCAAAAGTGAATAGGCGATCTTGGCAACAGGGAAATCCCGTGTTATCGAGCTTTTTTCCATCTGGCCTCTTCTGTTTGAGAAAAATGTATACTGATAAGAATTTAATGCTATTTTTATTTTATATTCAAAATCTGTGGGAACAAAATTAAATACTGCAACCACAAAGTTAGGGATATGGAACTTACACTGCAACTACAGAAGCTAGATGAGGAAGATCCTCTCCGTCCACTAACATTTGATGCATGTTCTGAAACCAAAGTGATATAGCTGTACATGCACCACCGGGCCACAACCTACAGATGATCAAAGAACATTATACAAAAATGTTCATCTACATCTTTCTAAAATTAGTGTAGAAAAACATGAGTGGTTAGTTGGGTCGGATCACAGGTAGGTGCACGGTCAGGTTGGCTCGAAATGTTTTTCTGTCAATTTTTATGAATAATTATTGTCTCAAAATATAGTGACAGATACTAAATTATTTTGATAATAATGTAAAATTTGTGTGCCAGGTTAATTAATGGGTAAAATGCCTAGAAAAGAGTCTCCTATTTAATTTATACTGATATATATGAAGATGGGATACCCTGTTAACCATTTCTTAACCATATGAAGATGAGCCACGCACATTTGTAATTGTTTAATGCAGCATACTTACCATGTTTTAATAGTTGAATTTTACTTGCTCGCCATTGCTATACCATCTTACGCAACAGATTGCATACTTTGGTATGAAATGGCAAATATGTTGCATTAAATGTAAAACGCCCCAAAACTCATATGAATAAGCTAGCCCAATAACTTAGAGAACAAGTGACAAGATTTACTAGGAGCGAATAGCCTTATACTAGTGTTCAAACATCTCACTTCTAACAATGCATGAGGGTTTATTACAAACTCATCCACTTACTTACATGACGCATTCGTCAAGCCTACACACCTACATTCATGCCCCAAGCGTCTCATGAGCATAGCACTTACTATACCCTGAGGGGCTATGGCTTTGATACCATTTGTAACATCCAAAAAGCCAAGCAATTGGCTAGCTTAATAACTTCCACCATGGTTTAAGTTGATCTCGCACTTATTTGGCTAGCTCATCGCTTGGGGTTTTGGCATGTTAGGACGCTCCTCGTATAGTGAGTCCCACACTCATGTGACTATGTTGCGCTTATAGTGAAAAGATAATGGCACATTACATTATCTTGCGGTTTGAAAAATGATTTAAGAGGTTTTATGCATTAGAATTACACTTTTGTTTTAGTTACCCGGTTTAACCCATGTTGAGAAATAACATACCCGAATCAACCATAGAAATTGCTATGATATAAATACCTGTGTACATCAACAGACCACACACGTTTGCTGTTACGGAATATTTCAGGGAAAAGTCCTCTCTTTGTCGCTTCTTTAAGTACTCGTGTTGCTCTTTCTTTCTGACCTAACCACCAAAGAGCTTCTAGAAGTGTATTGTAGAACCTCAACCCTAAACCACGACCTTCTGTGTTAAGTTTATCAAACACATACTCCACCATTTGCCAATTAGAAGCATCATCATAATCTCCCCTAATCATCTGCCCAATCACTTGATGAATATTAGACGAGTCACATTTAATCATCTCATCCAGTAACTTATGGGCATCGTCCCACCTGAAAAATAAAGCATACAAAACTGTAAATGAAACTGGAAGAACCGACATTAAAAACAGTAATTTTTAATATTTTTTTATAACAACTAACCTTTCACTCTTAGCATAAGTTGCCAGCATCATGCAGTAGCTCATGACACTAGGCAACTCAACCATTTTCTCAATCTCCTGAAACTGTTCTTCACTTTCATCCACAAGACCTGCAAAGCAGTAAACACTCAGAACTGCCTCGAGTGTCCGCTCATCTGGGTGACACTTTCCTTTCCATATCAACATAAGCTTTAATAGCATCTTCAAACTGTCCCGCCTGCCTAAATGCTTCAATTACACCATTAAACGTATCGATGTTCCCTGACACGTTACTCTCACTCATTCTAGAAACTATTGCTTCAGATTCTTTGTACAATCCCCCTCTTGAAAATACATCAATTAGAGAATTATACGTCTCAACAGACGGAACACTTCCAAGTTCATTCATTGTGTTGAAAGTAACAACTGCTTCTTCATACAAAGCAGCTTGTCCATAAGCTTCTATAATCGCAGTATACGCCTTTGAACTAGGTACTAATCCACTATTCCTCATGTGTAGTACAATCTTTTTTGCATCCTCGTGAAGACCACCTTTCCCACACGAAACTATCAATCCCTCATATGTTTCCATATTCGGATCAATCTTTTCATCAACCATATCATTAAACAAAGTTATGACTTCTTTATAATACCCACCTTCGCCAAAAACATCTATAAGAATATTATACGTACCCGCATCCAACCCCATACTACTAACTTTCATCTCAAGAAAAAGCTCCCGAACATCATCATACCTCCCTTGCCTCCCAAACAAATTCAACAAAATAGTATACGTCATCGCATTAGGCACACACCCCGCCGACTGCATCTGCCTAAACACATCCATAGCATCCTTCGTCCGTTCCAAATCCGCATACGCTTCCAACAAAACATTATAACACGACGCTTCAGGCAAATTCCCTCTCGACTCCATCTCCCTCAAAAGCTCCGAAACCTTCCCCAAATCACCCAGCTTCCCAAACGTCTGAACCAAATAATCATAACTAGTAGTATCCGGAATCGTCCCACCTTCATTCATAGTCCTGAAAACCATGACCGCCTCATCACCCAACCCTCTATTAGCACAAGCAGCAAGCAAAGTATTATACGTAACTAAATCCGGTTGAAGACCCTCATGCCTCATCTCCGCAAACAAACTCAACAACCCTTCCCAATCATACCCACTCTCGCTTTACGAGTTAATAACAGTATTATAAGTCAAAACATTAGGCGCAATCTTCTCCTTCTTCATCCTATCAAGCAACATCAAACTAGTCTCATACTGCCCGTTCCTACCATACGCATTAATAATACTAGTATACGAAAACACACTACGCGCAACACCTTCACTATTCATCTCATCAAAAACCTCCATACACTTATCCAACAACCCCTCCCGCCCCAATATCCCAATCACAATAGTATAAATATGATCATTAGGTTTAGACCACACTTGTCTCTGCATTTGCTTAAACAAACGCAGCGACCGTTGCCAGTCGCCACGGGACGCTAACTCCTTAAAAACTAGCGCGAAATCATTCAAACTTAACTTGTTCTTAAAGGGTTCAAGGCAACGCGCAATGCTGCCACGTGGAGGGAGTCCTGATAGCTTATTTAGTAAGGATTCTACTTCGTAACTGTATTTACCTTTTTCGACGCTGTTTGTCGGGTATCCGAATACGAGTTCTTTCGGCTTTGGTTTGGATCTGGTTCTGGAACGAGAATTTGGGGGTTTTGTTATTGATGTGCTGTTGTTGTTGTTGCATACTGTTATTGACCGTTGAGAGGTGAATTTGAGGGTTTTTACTGTGGTTAATTTGGGTGAATTTATGGGTGTACGGATAAGAATTGGTGAAACTGAGTTGTGTGTGAGTGTCATTTTATTGTTGTTTTTAAGGTTTGGTTTCACATGAGTTGAATACTTGATTATGGTTGTATGGTTTAAGGTTGAGTGTGTGTTTTGGTGTTTTTGTGTGTGTGAAATGATGGGGTTTGAGGAGAAGGGTTTAAGTGGAAGAAGATGAAGGTGGAGTGAATTTTGGTTGTGGATAACATTAACTGGTTTTGTTTTGTTTTGTTTTGTTTTATTTGCCGCTTAAAATAATTGGTCAAGTGTAAGAATAGTCCTTTTAGTTTTAAATTTGTAAAATAAAAATAAGTGGTATGATGTCGGTTGAAGATCGGTCAAAATCGAATCGAACCGATCAAACGGAACCAAAAGCCGATTTTGTGGATGAAATTAATCAGCAACCAAACCTGAAGTGTCTCGGTTTGCTTCGGTTTTGTTTCGATCTGTTCGGTTCGATTCGGTTTAATTTATATGACTTAGGCTTGTTTTTCTCGATTTTGGCTCGAATCGAATCGAAACCAAAATCATAAATATATAGAATCGAAACCGAACCGAATATGATTGGTTCGATTTTCAATGGATCGGTTCGGCCGATTTTTTGTTCGGTTTGTTTTCGATTTGTTTTGATCGACTTAGTATGATCTTACGATTCAATAATTGATACTATGATCTTGATTCCATGTCCAGACAAGGTAGAAGGAAGAGGTTTTCGGGGCGACTGTGAAATACATGACGTTTTCTCTTAGCGATTGTTTATTGTGTAACAAGTTTTCTTTAACTTCAATATAATAAATGAAAAATGGCACAAAAAATACCTAATTTAAAGTCTATTTCTAATCAACGATTCGGCACAAAAAGCAACCATGTTTTTTAGCCTATTTGGGTTAATTCGTTAAATATTTTTGTTATGTCATTAACGAGTTTTTTAGCCGATTTAAGGTTTTTTTTATATAGCCGATTAACCTATCCATGAACACAACACCAATTGGAAGTTAAAAAAAAATAAATAAATAAAATGAGTGAATTTTATGCAAGCTTGGTCAAGAAAAAGATATTTAATGAAAGTTCGTTAATGGCTTAACACGATATTTAACGAATTAACCCAAATTGGCTATAAAAAAAAACTTTGTTACCTTTTTGTGCTAAAAATATAGTTAGGTGTCATGATTGAAAATAGACCCTAGTTAGGCCTTTTTGTGCTATTTTCCCTAAAACAAACATGTTAAACTTTAGTTATGAATTCTTTTATTGTGTTCAAACAATCTTATATTGATTTAGCTAGTTTTGTGAGAACTTTTGTAATTCTGTTGATAGCGGACAACCTTAAGACACAGAGTATGGACATAGATACTATTTGAGCATGTATAAAACATAGAAAAATGACGAGACACAATTAGATGCCTAAATTCACGCCTAAACAAACGTGTCATGATCTTGATGGTTTGCAAAAAAATGAGCCCACACGCAGCAGCCATCATGATGATCCACATAAGATTAGGTATGAATTTACCATATTTTTGCGCCCCAATCACTACTCTAAAACATATGTCTTAAAAACATTTGTAAATTCTTTAGGAGCCTAATTATAAGTGCATATCTTTTTGAGACATTTATTGTTACAATGTCATTTTCGTATGATGTTTAAGCGAAATCTAAAGAATTTCATAGTTCAACTTCCTACAATTTGATTACTTCCCCATCAAACTGATAAACATACTTGGCAACTAAATTTAACAACTTTTAACACTAATATTTGATACAAGTAAACATATACACCTAACCTAGCAACTATTTTATTCACATACATACTAGCAAAAATATCAATTAACATGAGGCTCGACTACAAAATCAAATAAATGAATGCAAACTTATAGAACTAATGTGCTCCTACTTAAGAACTATTCAATTTACATGAGATTTCATCTTAACTTCCATGAACATCATGATTATAAGAGCATTATGTGATGTCATGAGCCATAGGCTCATGATATAACAAAAAATGTTGTCACGTTAGTTTTGACCTTATAACTCAACCCAAAACATGCTCCCGAAATGCCCAACCCGAATTTCTTTTTACCATAAAACCAACAACAACAACAACAACAACAACAACAACAACAACAACAACAACAACAACAACAACAACAAACTCAATCCGTGTGTAGTGGTGAGAAGTGTGGTGACGGTGAGAAGAAGAAGAAGAAAGGAGTTTATTATGTACTTGGAGAAGAAATTAGCGAAAGAGGATTTGGATGAGTTTGAGATAAACAAGATTGGTCTTATGATGAACAAAACTAAAGAGGATCACGACGAGTTGATGAATCCAAATGATGACAAGGAGCCTAAGATGAAGAAGAAGAAGAAAGGACTGTTGTTTTGACAACCCATTACATATACCAACCATCGACATAAGAGAAAAGAAAAGGTTTAAAGGAGCCCTCCGATCCTCCCAAGATGTAACCCATGCCGGGCGGCAGAAGTCTTTAGGTGTTGTGGATCTTTGGCTCTGAAACCATGTAAAATGATTAGATGGTAATGTTTTTCATATCTCATTCATAATACCGAACAATACATATATAGAGAACAAACCCTAATACCCAAAGCCCACAAACCGGGCTTGGGCTTAATTATCCATTAACAAATCCCGCCAAACAGGGTATGGGGGAGGTAAAATGTAGACAAATCCTACCCCTACCCCAAGATAATCCGGGAGTAGAGAGACTTTTTACCAGAAAACCAACGCACTTTATTTCAAAATTGGCATACACGTGTTGCCCAGAAAACCGATGTACTTATATGTAAAACTGGCGCACTTTTGAGCGTGAACAACTCATAAATGTTCGTAACTAAAATATGATTAACTTATGTCTATAAAAGCCATACTAAACAATATTTCAACACAATCATTTTATAACATATCTAAAAAACAGATAATAATCGTGAAACGCGCGGAAGCCTAATTTTCTACAACAAACGGCCTTATTCCAAACACCCCTTTTAAAACTTGTAACTATAAAAATACATATCATTGTCTATATAAACTTGTTACAAAAAGACTCTTGCTTTAGGGACATTTAAAACTGATAACAAATAATGGGAATGAGAAGCTCGTTACCTAACCCGCAAGCTACATCACTTTAACTCATTACGCCCCACTTAACAAATAGCTTGGTCTCATATAACAAATCTCTAAAACATGAAACTGAGAAGGTTAAGTCCTTGTGACTTAGTGAGTAAACGAAACTAATCAAATATACTAGCTATTCGAACATAAACATAATAGTATATGAATCTTGCTACTTGTACATGACTTATATCTCTAATTATGAATTTTCTTAATCTCGACTTAATATCGACATGTGCTCGACTAAACGACACTTGGTCGCCCCGCTATAGGTGGGAACACCCAACCGGGGCGGCGGATCGAATCGAGTAATCGGCGAGTACTCTTCTTAGGGTTCTAACTCGTCATCGTGCTTATCTGAAACTTGGGTCATCCACAAAGGATGCTTGGTCATATATACTTGGCATGCTAGTACTAAACATAGATCATCTGCATCGGATGTAAACACTGTAATAAGCACGGGTCATCCAAAAAAGAAGTTTCTATGAGATTTTTATATCGTGCACTTCTTAGACACGTTACATAACTTTTGGTGCGTTTCTTGGGCACCATTAACTTGACAAATGATGCTTCTTGTGAGCATCCTAAACATGGTTTGTTCGGCTATATTCGAATTATACACATGTTCTAACATCATGTCAAATCTTGCAACATGAAACTAAATATGTTACTCATCTGGGCCTTATAACGCAACATGAATGATTCTGAAAAAGCCTCGAGCACCTAAATCATGATAGATGCACACATAAATATGTTACTCATCTGGGCCTTATAACGCAACATGAATGATTCTGAAAAAGCCTCGAGCACCTAAATCATGATAGATGCACACATAGACTATTAACACATATCTAACAAATAAACATGATCATATACGTTGGAAACATAAAATATAATACATTTGAACATGTATAAACACAAAACAACACTTAGACATTAAAGCACATAGCTAAACTATGTTTGTCAATTCTGCACTTTAACCTTTTTGGCTGACTTAAACTCTGAACCAGCTCATGAGGCTAATTTACATGAAAGTAGACTCTTTTGGATTTCCAAGGATGCACTTTATCTCGCTCTTTCGCAATCTTGAAAAGTTTCGCCTAAAAATCAAAGAGATATTTCGAGCTAAGCTTTGTTGGATGGATCAGAGAGCTGGTAAGTTCATCAAGGCATTGTCGATCCTGATAAACCTTTGTCTATAAGCTTCTAGTTAAAGTATGCCTTTAAATTATCTTCAACTCTTTGACGATATCTTTGGCTTGACCTTGTTGAGGTTGCTCGCTAATTTCTTTATCAACGAGCCTTCTTATACTAATTATAATTTATATTTATATCTAGTCGAGACCATTAAGCACTAAATTAGCCCAACATAAATATAAATCTAGTCAAAGACCATTAGGCAATGAATTAGCCCAACATAAATGTAAATATAATCACGCACTATCAAATCGAATTAACCCAACATAAATGCCTTAAAATGATGATATTTGGCGCTTATAGTTAGCCGAATGTTCAAAACAACAATTTCTTTTGATTTATAAACTTTCTTTGTGATGTTAGAGCATCTATTGGTAGTTAATAAAAGGTTTATGAAAAGGAAAAGATCCATAATAAACATTTATTCGATGCTTACCGGTATGAAAATGTATAATTTTTAAACATTTTTAGAATTTTATATATTTGAGTTATATGAAATGATTATAAAACACTAAAAAGCTTACGGTCATGTTTGGCAACACCGTTTTGAAAGCGTTTAGGAGCGATAAACGACAAGCGGTAAGCGGTAAGGTTTTTAATCTTGTTTGTCAACAAAGCAGCAAGAGTTTGCATATTGTCTAACTGCTTCCAATTTAAATGCTTGATGAGGAAGCATTTCAATCATTCACTAGCGTTTAGTTTCTTAAATTACATTTATACCCTTTAATAAATATAAGTATGTACCTGTTGATTCAATTCACTTTTTATAATATTGATGCCTCTTAATATTCAATTCACATGTACGTACATGTGGTTCATTTCACTTTTTGTATAATATTGATGCCTCTTAATATTATATTTTAATTTGTATAATTGTGGATTGGATTTGTGTTATTATTATGTGTTTAATGATTGCATGCGTATTTTTAAGCACTCCATGCATCTATTCTATATTTAACGGAAAATGTAATAAGATGAAACAAATTTGTTATAATACTGCCACATCGATATAAAACGCACGTCGGAGATAAGTTATAACTAATGTATGTTTATGTAATATCAAACATGTAAAAGTAATGAGTTCCTTATAAATAATTACTTTACTATGGAACACACTTCGCAAATAAGTTATAAGTAGCGTCAAACATCTATACTATCTATTAAAAGAGTCTTTTGGATGATGTCATGAATACAAAATTGGTTGATTTCATTGGACAATAGAAATTTTTATACGAATTCATGATGTCGGTAGTGTATTCAATATTTTAAGTAAAATCAAAATACAAGATGTATAAGTATTTATTGTTGTTATTTCCAAGATGCATGCGCTCTTTTAACCAATAACCAATTAGCCATCCCACTAACTAGAAATTTTGAACTACTACAAAATTTGCATGCATATCATTCGACAATTGCATTTCAAAATTGAAAACAATATTGTTTCTCTCTATTCTTCGTATCCAACATTACAACCTCATTGTTGGATTTTTGAAGTGCGATTTTTGATTTTGTGACGAATCATTATTTTATGAATTATAACGATGGCAAGGCTCTCGATTCTTGAAGTTATGGGGCTAACGATTATATTTTGTTTAGGTGTTTCAGTTATATTCCAAATCATGGTGGGATTTTAGTTGGATATATTTTGTTTAGGTATTTCAGTTATATTTCAAATTATAATGGTGTTCGCAACCTTTCATTTTTTCAAACTCGCCTTGAGATGGTCATATGAGATTTTACTTTTGTCATCATCACTTATCTACCAAAGGTAAGAAACCTTTTCTTCTTTACTAAATATGTTCTATTAAGCTTGCAATGTGCCGGTCTTTTTCTTTTTCTTTTGCAGATAATCATGATATTGGTTGTCCAGCACCAACCCATGAAATATGTTGCATTTCTGGGATTTTGTATTGTGTTATATTTACATTTATTTATGAATATTTTGCTTTTTTTTTCCGACCATGAAACAGGGTATCAAGTTTTCTATGTAGACTGAGCATACATATAAAGATCCTATGACAAGTTGTTTGTATTTTGTGTCATACGGAGTATTCGATTACCATATAGATTTGAAAGGGTTGGCGTGCTCCTAATTTTTGTAGTTCTTTTAGATTTTTTGGCACAGCGTATCATTATTGTTTTGGAATTTATTCTATAAAACATTTGAAATTTAATACTCAGTTGGAAGAGATTACTCATAAACCATTGTCAATAAAGTTCGAGTTATGTGCGTAAGTATGGGAGGAGTGGATGATGAGCAACAAAAAAAAAATGCATGCCCATATTTGTTTTGGTGTAGTAAATTTTGATTTTTAAAGAAAAATTGACCTTTGACCCTTTGTTAATTTCTCTCATTATTCACTTTGAAACTTGATTAGCAAAGCTGCACCAGAGAAAGAAACAGAGGAGTATTTGTATATTGAAATATAATAGGCATTATATATACAAAAGTTGATCTTATGTTAAATGAATATGAAATGGTTGATCGTATGTTTCTTGTATTTTTTTTTTCGTTTTCCTTTTTTCTTTATCTCACTTTCATTTATTTGAACATTCTATATGCAAGTTAATATTTTAATTATGAATTTATCAC